>MU159627.1:10888-73494 GCA_015888305.1 Antheraea pernyi
CCCACAGAAAACCGATGTGAAGTAACAGTGCTTGCGTTGTTGAGTTTCGTTCGGTCAGCAAGAGCGCCGGATACCCAACTCCCCGCCCTCTGCCCACTTCCCCACTTACCCTTCTCACAAACACAGGCTGGCAACGCACTTGCGACTCCTCTGGTGTTGCAAGTGTCTATGGACGGTGATGATCACTTGATGACCCTCCTGCATGTTTGCCTAGTATGATATAAAAAATATATAAAACTTTATTCAAGTTTTAAGAAACTACGATGTTTATAAGCACTACGCGTTTAACGATATTGTTAACATTCTCCGTACTACTATTGACTACAGCGGGGGTGTTACTAATGACCTGACACGCCATTGGTCGAAAGTTATCGGCCGGTCGTAACTTGACTGAATGTCATGTTCATGAACATTCTTGCTCGGTCGTCTCTCTGGAAGGTTGTATCGCGTGATTGTTGTTGTATTACGTGAGTTCTTTCCAATTTACATTGTTATTTGTATTTCTCTGGGTTTTTATGAATTATTGTGTTACTTGAGATTTAATTGTTGATGTGAGTCTTCGTGTTGAGTGTTATTGTGTTATTTTTTATATAAATCCATTTTTGATATCTAATATCAGAAGTGGGATTTATTTTTAAATTCGATTTACTTCGGGTTTTTCTAATAATATATTACTTACCGTGGAGAAGTGGTACAGATTATTAGCAAGAAGAAGTGGTGCAAACGGTGTGGTGTCGATGTTTTAACATAAAATATATTATTAAGATATAAATAAACAACGAATTCGAAGGTAACAAAGTTTGGTTACAAAATGAATGTGTAATAATATATGGCTTTATTCAAAAATTTAGAGCGGGTCCAATACTAATAGGTATATATTCAATATATGTAAGACTAGCTGATCCCTGCAAATTTTTCTGTGTTTGTATTATTTTAACAATACAATTTAAGTACCGAGGTAAAAACATAAGAACAAAGAAAATCATAATCTATCTCTATTATTTTATATATAGATAGTTTTCATCAAAATAGACAAAAACAAACATATTATTTGTAAAGCAAGACAACCATTGTTCCAATCCGTTTCAGTTCAGTCTAATTTACGTATTACTCCGTCTGAGACGAAACCGGCAAGGATTATCTGTGGGCGACGTCTCTCAGTTATTGTCAGCAGACGCTGTAGGCTTAAATTTTCATTATGTTTATTGGATAATTCGCTTCAGGAGGCGGCGTGAGTTGGAGAGATAGAGGGGATCGTCAATGCAACACTGAGCATTAGACTGAGGTACCCATTATCGTGCTTCTGGACTGGTCACAGACAATGAAAAGTATAAGACTTCATTTAGACTAATTGAATGTACGTTTTCTGTTTTGTCTTCATCTAATCTATACACATAACTATAATTAAAGCGTTTGCTTGTAATGTTAGGGTGACAGCTTTTAACTAAAAGGATATGAAATTATATAATATAGTACTTATAAAATAAAACAATTTGTTTATATCTGTTTTTTTTCAGCTTTTGGATATTCTGAAACGGTTGGAACGATTTTGACGAGAAATTCACTGGCGGATATCTTAGTACAAAAAAATTGATCTGAGTAGACAGTTATACAGTCATGTACTGCGTGTGTAAATTGCATAGAAAGCTATGACGTCATATTGATAGGTTCTGTAAGTCCACACGGACTAGGGCGGGTAATTGATTTAAAAAAACAAATGCTACCCAAAACTACGATACATAAAAGATGTAATTGCTGTGATATATCAAAACTATTTTTACGAGAAATGATCGTCATACCGAATAGTAAAAAATAACTATTAAAAATTATATAATTCATATTTTATAGACTGCTTGAATAAAATATTGTAAAAGTATAGTAGTATTGTACGCAACATAAAAAGAAACTAACGCATGTATGTAAGTATCACATACAAATTATTCCGACATATGACTTCGTACAATATACAGAATGGATCCCAATTTAGATTAATTCTTTTATCAAAATTAATACTGTTTTTCCCCTGTATTCAATGAATCTAACTATTTCAGGTTAAAAAATGACTCGTATATTTATTTCATAGAACAATGGGGCACGATTCGAGAGGGATGGGAAAAATTTACGCGTCAGCCTTCCCAATAGAGATTTTAATAACGGAGAGTTTCACACTTGACTGTCTTCGAAAGCAGGAAATTATTCCATTTTGTGTATCAAATCTCGCTTTTCGACGCGAATAAATGATATAAATAAACATTTATTCAAATCAGTATGATAATGTGGTAATATTTTTCTGGTCAAATTTTATCCTAAGATTCGAGTAAACGAAACGTACTATACGTTCACGTATGTGAAAATTATTAACTTCAAAAAGATGACACTGAAATATGTAATTTATATGTTAAATAGTAGCTGCAGACTGTAACTAACCTAAAATAATCCAGAAACATGACTCTGATTTCTATGTTATTACGTGTCCTAATTAACCTTCCGAGCCGAAGCAGTCACGCGAGAAGAACCTTAGAATTTCTTTCAACATAACACAGATATTAACTGGAAAATACTGTAGTCACTGTCTTAATCGTTTTAACACCAATTCTTGCGATAGCATATATATATACAAACTTTTGAACGTCTATTTCAAGAATGCCCCAGACTTGATTACTGTACCTAACTGTATTGTATCAAAACTTTCGTATATATCTTTTCAATATTTTGGGCTAGATGGATAAGGACTCTGCCAGCAAATATTTTGATTATTTCGTTTGGTATGTAGTACTCGATCTCAAGGATTTCAATGGACCATGGAATTACTGTCACTCTCTTATTTGCATGTAAGTCATGACATGATTAATCTTTGTGACTTTATCATAACATTGTCATGCAATTCATCAATGAGAAGGGAAGTGACTCAAATCAGATTGTGGCCTCTCTCCCAATTATCTTGTTAATTTAAAATAAATATATACAAAAAAACCCTTACACACGCTTTTGCCATCACCATTAGGTTTAAAAGTCTCTTGAATCAGTATGAAAATATCATCATCCCGTCTACATGCCTAGGACAATTCAGTGCCAAGTTAACAAATGCTTTATATTTCTTTCCAACTTTTTTTTTCGCAATAATGAAAATATCATGCGATAGAAACGAGAATATATTTATATGTGTTTTGTATATGATTGCATTATAATCAAACCAGATTGAGATAATTTTTCGATTTAATTGTGGCGTATAGTTAGAAGATATACAAATAATAAATCTTCTAGAACAATCATGGGGTCGCAGATGGTCCGGATATTTTAGTAAATGAGGACTACATTTAGATTTGTGGAGTAACGAAATATGTTTATTTACATTATCGGATCTGGCAATTAGTAATTAAATATGAAAATTCATTAGAGATAGTCATAATTATCTATTCTAATTACTCTAATACAGTAGATAATTAATTATTAAATATATTCAGTTCTGGACTATCTTTTTTTTATGTTCAACAGGTACGCGCTTGGTCGCAATCTTACCTGATCGTAAGTGACGATGAAGCCGATGATGTATCGCGCTTACCCAAGCCTGTTCACTCTACTCTTGAAGACTCCCAAGTTATAAGATGACGGGAACACAGACGCCGGGAGTGAATTGCACTCCTTAGCCGTACGTATAATGAATTGTGGAAGCAAATCTCTTCGTACAAATTACGGGAATATCAACCACATAAAAGTGGTAACTCTCACGCCGTCTAGTCGTCCTCTGATGAAATGGGGACGGTGGAAAGTCCTGAAGTTCGTTACTAGTACTGATAATGACAATGATCAATTAGTATTATTGTAACCTGTGTAAAAGCGAGTGTTATACAACAACCGATGGGTGTGAAAGAGAGAGGACTTCTCGTTACTCACAGACAAAATCACCATACGAACAACAAATATTCGTTTCAACGTCGCATCAATATTATTATAATATTGCGAATATGACATAAACCAATAGATTACATAAAGTCAAAATAATTAATAACAGTTATGGTACCATGCGTTATTATTTATTGATATATTATTATGTCGTATCTGTTATTGTCATCCATACAATATTAAAACTTAGATATTATTCAAAAGGTTTGTTAATCGTAATTGGACGTGATGGTTGAATGGCTTGAGCGTTGAAATGTCAATTCGATATATGCCGGTTGGAATTCCGCGGCATATACCAACGATATTTTCGTAAAATTCGCGTACATTTATTAATTTATATTGCTAGCACTATGGGCTGACGATGAAGGAAACCACCGGAAGGAAACCTGAACCTGAGAGATATTTTTGTAGTAATCCCGTATGTGGGAAAATATGTGTATATTTCTCGGAGTATAAAATCACCGATACGTCCATACCTTCCTTAAGAGAAAGAGTTATGACCCTGCAATAGGGCTGTTACAAGTTGATGTAATATAATGCTAATGATAGACAATCACCGTGTTATTACAAAAAAGTTAAATACGTATTAAATACTTGGTTTAAGAAAGTTTCCTAATAAATGCACCGCGCTCGCCCGAGGCAAGTTCGCGTTATCCTTTTTCACAAGTCTAACCAAACGTAACCAAAGGGAGACAAAAGAGCAAGATGGCGACCAATCAGCGACCGCAGTGCATTTAATATGATACCTTTTTAAAGCCAGGGTTCAATACGTATTTAACTTTTTTGTAATAACACCATCATAGTCCAAATCAGTTCCCAAGTTTATAATTATAACATTTTAATCATAAAAAAATTGCTAAATTAAAAATATTTTCTATTTCGAAAAAGGAGGAGGTTACTACGTTCGGTTGTATGTATTTTTTTTTAATGTATGTTAATAGATATCTCCGTCAATTATGAACCGATTTTAATGATTGTTTTTTTATTTGAATCGGTTATATTCAAAAGTGGTCCCATATAAATTTAAAGAAAATCCTAAGGGGGTGAAAAAACGTCTATTTGATTATCACCCATTTCGTCTTTACGCATTTTCGTGAAATTGGTACCGATTTATTATACCCATTAGAAACCAGATATATTTATGGACACTAAAAATAGAGAAACAATTTTTTTTTATAAAAAAATAAATAAACCGCCTTCGATGTAAAAAACTAATAAGGCACTAAAAAGCAAAAAATAACTGAATAATTAAATTACCCAAATTAAATAAAAAATATTAATATTCGCGCTACCTAATAATATATTTGAAGTCGATGCCAATAAAATTCATATCATCTACATACAGAGTTTAGGCCTTAGCCGTACGTATAATGAATGTGGAAGCAAATCTCTTCGTACGAATTACGGGAATATCAACCACATAAGGGTAGAAACCCTCACGACGTCTAGTCCTCCTCTGATGAAATGGAGACGATGGAAAGTTCTGAAGTTCGTTACTAGTACTGATGATGACAATGATCAATTGGTATTATCGTAACCTGTGTAAAAGCGAGTGTTACACAACAACTGATGGGTGTGAAAGAGTTACTCTCGACTTCTCGTTACTCGCAGTCAAA
Organism: Antheraea pernyi; assembly: GCA_015888305.1. NCBI lineage: Eukaryota > Metazoa > Arthropoda > Insecta > Lepidoptera > Saturniidae > Antheraea > Antheraea pernyi. The sequence goes on from MU159627.1 coordinate 16,408, forward strand.
ATCACTATACGAACAACAAATATTCGTTGCAGTGTCGCGTCATTATTATTATAATATTGCGAATACGACATAAAGCAATAGATTACAGAACAGTAAAATAACTAATAACAGTTTATAATAACAGTTATCGTAACATAATAAGCGTTATTAATTATAGATATATGGCCGTTATTGTCATCCATACAATAAAAATTAGATATTATTCAAAAGGTGTGATAATCGTAATTGGACGTGATGGTCGAATGGCTTGAGCGTTGAAATGTCAATTCGATATATGCCGGTTGGAATTACGCGGCATATACCAACGATATTTTTGGAAAATTCGCGTACATTTACTAATTTAAATTGCTAACCCTATGGGCTAACGATGAGGGAAAGCACCACAAGAAACCTGAACTTAGATATTTTACTTACTGAGATATTTTTATAGTAATCCCGTATGTGGGGAAATATGTGTAGATGTATGAAATCACCGATACGTCCATACCTTCCTTAGGCTTTAGGCCTAGGCCTTAGGCTTATGACCCTGCAATAGGGCTGTTACAGGTTGATATAATAATAATGCTAATGATAGACAATCATAGTTCAAATCAGTTCCTAAGTATATAAATATAACACTAGAGATTTTAATCATAAAAAAATTGCGAAATTAAAAATATTTTCTTTTTTTAAATATTAATTTCTTCTTCAGTTTCCCTAACATTTTTATGTTATTTTGTAAAGAATACCGCGTCTGCAGTTCGAATAGCCAAGATTAAAGGAAAGAGCGACACGAAAAGCAATAGATTACAGAACAGTAAAATAACTAATAACAGTTTATAATAACAGTTATCGTAACATAATAAGCGTTATTAATTATAGATATATGGCCGTTATTGTCATCCATACAATAAAAATTAGATATTATTCAAAAGGTGTGATAATCGTAATTGGACGTGATGGTCGAATGGCTTGAGCGTTGAAATGTCAATTCGATATATGCCGGTTGGAATTCCGCGGCATATACCAACGATATTTTTGGAAAATTCGCGAACATTTACTAATTTAAATTGCTAACCCTATGGGCTAACGATGAGGGAAAGCACCACAAGAAACCTGAACTTAGATATTTTACTTACTGAGATATTTTTATAGTAATCCCGTATGTGGGGAAATATGTGTAGATGTATGAAATCACCGATACGTCCATACCTTCCTTAGGCTTTAGGCCTAGGCCTTAGGCTTATGACCCTGCAATAGGGCTGTTACAGGTTGATATAATAATAATGCTAATGATAGACAATCATAGTTCAAATCAGTTCCTAAGTATATAAATATAACACTAGAGATTTTAATCATAAAAAAATTGCGAAATTAAAAATATTTTCTTTTTTTAAATATTAATTTCTTCTTCAGTTTCCCTAACATTTTTATGTTATTTTGTAAAGAATACCGCGTCTGCAGTTCGAATAGCCAAGATTAAAGGAAAGAGCGACACGAATGCCCATCTGTCACAGCGTAACCGGGTATACAGTAAATCACACGCCTTCATCATGGCTCGGGAAACTGACCTGAAACTGTCTTGCCTTCGGTTATGTAAGACTTCCAATTTATCCACTATATTTAAATGAACAATGCTTTTTGTGAAATTCGCTTGTATAACCGTAAAATTTCTGTGACGGTTCGTTAGAATATACTTCGGGTAACTAAAACTAAAGAATCGTTTAAAGAATCTATAATACATTCTAAAACAGTCTTTTAACAGTCCTCGTATCACTAAGACTGTGTCATTTGAGGTTGTAAACAAATTAATCTTCTTGCAAATTTGGTCGTTAATGCATCTACGTTAACCCGGTTTTAGTTCTCTAATAAGGATTTTTTATCGCTTGCCATATTCCAAAATTCTGTAAATAATAAAAATTTTGAGATCACAAGTTTTATGTTTTATGGTGTTTGTCATAATTTTACTTGTATAATACATGTTATTAAAGTTTTTCTATGCTCAAGTTGAAAACGTCATCAAAAATGTATTTTTGCAGTTCATCTTAACCTACAACGTCACTTATTATGACTTGAGATTGTGGTCCACATTAAATTTTCAAAAAATCCGAAATAATTGTTTTTTTCTCTGGATGAAAGTTACCCTATATCCTTTTCTTTATCCCTGACAACTATTATGCGTAATTGCATTATGACCGGTCGAGAAGTTAAAATGTGAATGTGCGTAACAAACAAACAAACATCAACGTATTAAGAGACAATATACAATATCCGAGGAATACTAATATATAAAATTATACAAAGTATAAATGAGAAGCAAAATATACAAGTTTAAATGAACGTTACACGATACCGACATTTCTAAAAGAGTTTATTTTATGAAAAAATAAGAAAGACGCATCTGCCAAAAAAAGGAATTGGATGTCTGTCTCGTTATTTCGTATGAGCGTAATTTTCATTTTGATAGTTTCTCATTTTTCTTATGATCGTAACACTGGTGTACGCAGCCGAGCACCTGGCAAAATCATGTTTGCATACGACTTCTCAGATGTAATCTTCTACGTGAACTTTTGTGTTTATTTTCTCTTCCAATTTCGTCGGAGTGCCTGCCAAGGTGTTGTCTGATGGCGGCTTACTATCTAAAATACACTGGCCATAATTTTAACTAACACTACGCGACCAAGCAATCACAATTCTAACGAATATTAGCGATTATGAATTTGCTTGTTACGCTTTCACACGTTAATTACCCAACCCATCACTGGGATATTCGTGTACGCATTGTCAAAGGAACAGAAGAGGACTTAAGATGCCTTTGGTTTTAAAAAAAAGTGTCTGTGTGTGTGTACTTATGTACACGCGTTAGAAGTTATATTTCTTTGGCGTAAGAAGATAAAAATCTTTTCAAAATGTTTATTTTTCGTCTTATTCTACGTTTGGAGAAAAAACAACACTAACAATAGAAAAAGTTGACTATAGCTAACTTCAGGGTGTCTCTTTTTCGTGACGGTGTGCTAGCACATCGTAAAATTTATTCTCTATTTTCCCTAACGCCCAAAAGAAGTATAACTTCAAAAGAGTAATATTGCTGAGGGACAGGTGAAATCTAAGTTCACGCGAGTGAAGCTACGAGCAAAGATTAGTCACCAATAAACGATACAATTAAGTGGTTAATCAATGACTTATTTTTGAGCTTCTTATCTCAGTAGCGAGATGGTATGGTAACAATTGAGACATAATTTAATATATAACATAAATTTTATTATCAATTTTACCGTGATCAATTAACGTTGAATTAAGTCCATATCTATTATATATTTTGTTAAACGACAAAACAAGAACACGAACTGGTTCGTATATATTGAGTCCCAAAAATAACATTAGGGAAATATTTTACGTTTGGAAATAATAATCGATCAGACAAACGCTAGTAAATTATATAACTTCTTTGTAAATTACCTACTATCATATTGAAATAACGTAAATATGTTTTACTTTAGCAGTTTCAACATAGGATTCTAAAAGTTTTCACAAATTAGGGAAACTTGTGTAAGATGAATCGATTGAATAAATAGTAAAAATATATTTCGCAACAGAACAGCCAATCAGTAGGTTAATTTATTGTTAATAGTTTTGCTCGATGAATTATATGCCCGTATGTATCCAGGTTTAACCAGCTTTTAAGTTTCCTAGCAGTTTCACGCCAGTGCACTACTTTGTTTTTAAAATCTTCAAAGTTTCCGCGATCTCGCAAGTTTTTGCTTACTTTTATTTTGTAAAATCAACTTTAAAATGTAGTCTTAACCTAATCAATGGGATGTTTAAGAGTTTATAAATTTGTGTATTAAGTCGTATGATTATTTAGCTCCTACTATATACAGTTATTGTAGTAATGATTAGCTATTATTGACCCATTGTAAATTACTATTGACACCTACTATTGACCATTAAAAGGCAGCTCTCGATTCTGGGGCAGGAAATTCGAATCGAATCGGAAAACTACCCAGTCATCGAGGTAAAATCGTAAGAATATCGATCTGCTTTTTCTTATCGTCGTACGTATTTTTATGAATATAAATAGTTACATTGGTTTTTGGTGGGCGCACAGAGAGGGAAGTCATTTCCAGACGTTAGCATCGTTCACTTGTTGATTCATCGTATAATAGCCTGATTGATATATTGCTTGAATAGTATAGTAATAGTAAATCCGGCAAATCGGTTATTTGCTTTTAGACTTTCTTATAAAAGTTTGGAAATAATAATCGATCAGACAAACGCTAGTAAATTATATAACTTCTTTGTAAATTACCTACTATCATATTGAAATAACGTAAATATGTTTTACTTTAGCAGTTTCAACACAGGATCCGAAGTTTTCACAAATTAGGTAACTTGTGTAAGATGAATCGATGTAATAAAAAGTAAAAATATAATCAGTAGGTTAATTTATTGTTAATAGTTTTGCTCGATGAATTATATGCCCGTATGTATCCAGGCTTAACCAGCTTTTAAGTTTCCTAGCAGTTTCACGCCAGTGCACTACTTTGTTTTTAAAATCTTCAAAGTTTCCGCGATCTCGCAAGTTTTTGCTTACTTTTATTTTGTAAAATCAACTTTAAAATGTAGTCTTAACCTAATCAATAGGATGTTTAAGCGTTTATAAATTTGTGTATTAAGTCAGTATGATTATTTAGCTCATACTATTGACAGTTATTATTGACCTCTTGTAAATTACTATTGACACCTACTATTGACCGAAGGGCTTAAACGGCAGCTCTCGGTTCCGGGCAGGAAATTCGAATTGAATTGGAAAACAACCCAGTCATCCAGGTAAAACCGCAAGAATGTCGATCTGCTTTTTCTTATCGTCGTACGTATTTTTATGAATATAGATATATTATATAGGTATTTTGGATTTAAGGGATGTCGAATAACATCATAAGACTAGAGAAAGCTTACTTTTATTTTGTAAAATCAACTTTAAAATGTAGTCTTAACCTAATCAATGGGATGTTTAAGAGTTTATAAATTTGTGTATTAAGTCGTATGATTATTTAGCTCCTACTATATACAGTTATTGTAGTAATGATTAGCTATTATTGACCCATTGTAAATTACTATTGACACCTACTATTGACCATTAAAAGGCAGCTCTCGATTCTGGGGCAGGAAATTCGAATCGAATCGGAAAACTACCCAGTCATCGAGGTAAAATCGTAAGAATATCGATCTGCTTTTTCTTATCGTCGTACGTATTTTTATGAATATAAATAGTTACATTGGTTTTTGGTGGGCGCACAGAGAGGGAAGTCATTTCCAGACGTTAGCATCGTTCACTTGTTGATTCATCGTATAATAGCCTGATTGATATATTGCTTGAATAGTATAGTAATAGTAAATCCGGCAAATCGGTTATTTGCTTTTAGACTTTCTTATAAAACCTGACGTTATTACTTAAAAACTGTTACTGATCTTAGTTGAACATAAAATATGGGATGGTTAATTTTTCATTGTTTTTAGTATTTAAATTATGTCGATCTTTTTCTAAATTCAACTTATGTAAGTGAAAAAAAGATAGTTACATTCGTTTTTGGGGGACGCACAGAGTGGGCAGTCATTTTCAGACGTCAGCATCGTTCACTTGTTGATTCATTGTATAATTGCCTGTTTGACATGGTGCTTGAACTTACTATCCGGCAAATCGGTTATTTGCTTTTAGACTTTCTTATAAAACCTGACATTATTACTTAAAAACTGTTACTGATCTTAGTGAGTATAAAATATGGGATGGCTAATTTTTCATTGTTTTTAGTATTTAAATAATGTCGATTGATGTGGCAACCACCACACCCATACTGATCGGGGTACCTAGCCTAGGCAGTGGACTGTATACTTAATATTGGCCTGGAGATAGATACCCCTGGAAAAATATATGCCGAAAGGATTTTCTTTATAACCGGGATAAAGCGATAAAACGCTCACTTACTTGATATAATGTCTTCTCTGCCGCCGTTACCGATGGTGAGAGCACCATATTTCCAACACGTACACACACAATGCACAAATCTAATATTCCTTGTCGCTCGTATGGTTAGCGAGTCCGAGTAAGCGCGGGTTTTGAGCAAGTGGCGCCGAGCAAGTGACCGATCATTTTTCGAAATTCAACTTATGTCAGTTTTAGACTTTCTTATAAAACCTGACATTATTACTTAAAAACTGTTACTGATCTTAGTGAGTATAAAATATGGGATGGCTAATTTTTCATTGTTTTTAGTATTTAAATAATGTCGATTGATGTGGCAACCACCACACCCATACTGATCGGGGTACCTAGCCTAGGCAGTGGACTGTATACTTAATATTGGCCTGGAGATAGATACCCCTGGAAAAATATATGCCGAAAGGATTTTCTTTATAACCGGGATAAAGCGATAAAACGCTCACTTACTTGATATAATGTCTTCTCTGCCGCCGTTACCGATGGTGAGAGCACCATATTTCCAACACGTACACACACAATGCACAAATCTAATATTCCTTGTCGCTCGTATGGTTAGCGAGTCCGAGTAAGCGCGGGTTTTGAGCAAGTGGCGCCGAGCAAGTGACCGATCATTTTTCGAAATTCAACTTATGTCAGTTTTTGAGCACATACATTACATTATCAAGGATCTATTGGAAGAGTACAGAGTTAAAATACCGAATTACCAAAAACTTAGCATTTAATGATGCCCGAGATCCCATATTCTTAATCGCTCGAACTGACCGTTTTTGTATTAGAAATATGAAGTCTACCTCAGCTGGTATCCCCCACGACAAGATGTTAAGCTATAGAAGTAAACGATGTGAACCGACATAGCAGTGGCAATATGGGTTAGCAGGCAAATCTTTGGAACTGCGAAAGCAGCAGAATGTATGGGGAATACAATGGAGAGATATATGCAAAGTGTGATGGTCATTACTATCTCATTCGTATAATAATTTTATCGATTATATGTTTGTTAAGTTTTATCATTACTGCTCAGCTCTATAAAAAAAACTTAATGATATTTTGAAAAGTTCTCTATCTGGCACGTAAAATATTTGGTGTAGCCGTTTCAAAAATATTATAAGTTTGCATTTATTCTATGTTAATCTTGCTCGACAGAACGATCAAATGTTAAAGATATTATCATCTATAATGACGTCATACATATATAAATACTTTATTTTAATTGATATATTATTTATCATTTCATTACATAGTATAAAACAAAGTCCCATACCGCGCCTGTCTGTCTGTCTGTTCGCGATAAACTCAAAAAGTAACAAAGGGATTTTGATGCGGTTTTCACCGGTGGATAGAGTGATTGATGAGGAACGGTTTAGTATATTATTTGAAAGGATTTTTCCATAATCAGGGCGGGACAAAGTCTGCCAGGCCCGCTAGTGGTATAATATATATGGAGTTTTTGTCATCTATCGGTGATGACCGTTATATTAAAGTGTGTTTTGATGTCATTTCGAAAATTTATTATTTAACAAAATAAAAGTACATAAACATTATTTTATGGCATACGTGTGTGCCTGTGTGTGAACAATAACCTCAAACTGAGCACGCAGGAAGCGATGAAAGGGAAAACATAAATACAGGAAAAGGCTTCAACGCGTTGCTCGAAATCCTTCCATTATTTACGAGCCATTTTCCACAACTGCTTCGGAGCTGTTTTGGTAAAAAAAAACTGTGAAATGTTTTAAAAGAAACTCGAAACATCACATTGTATTAATTAATTTATGTTACTTATGCCAATTTAATTGTTATGGAAATTATTATAAAGTGTTTGTTTGTAATAGGGCTTTATATTATTTTATTATTATTAAGGCATACTAAATCGCTGTGACACTACTCTATACTATATCTCATTTAGTAAAAACTAGATTTTACCCACGGCCTCGCGTTAATGTAGATTTGGCCTATCAGAAAACCTCCGGAATTTTTTTTTTAAATAAAAGTTACTTTGTGTATAGTCGTGAAAGCAAAACAAAGCCACATTTGCATTTATAATATTAAGTTAGGATACTTGAACCGATAATAAGTTAAATGAAATTATTTCAGATAAAGAAAGTATATTTCTTATAATACGGAGAATATAATTTTTTCACGGCGTATTTACCATGCACATATCACATTTTAGAATATCAGTGAGCGACCTATACGTCTTACCCACTATTCACATAAAGGGTCAGCAAGCCGATTACAGGTCGACTTACTAACGCAGAAAGCTTTTGCTTGTAATCCACTAATGCGAACAGCTTATAAAGGATATGATAAACCAGTCAGAATATCCGTGAATGTTGATAACTTAGTTTTTAGAATCTCTCAAAAAATCACGTCAAGTCAACCCCCTTTTCCCACTTGGAATTAAAATTAATAAACGAGTATTTCTATATAAAGTAGTCACTATCAGTATTTATACACTAAAACGGTATTTTAATTTTTATTTTTACACCAATTTTTTGGTATTGAAAATTTTGGAGAGATTCTATTTAAAAATACATTACAGAGAAACCGTAGAAGATATTTCAATGAAATTTTCAGAATTTGTTGTATAATATTTACAGTTTAATAAACAATCGATAATTTGAAATTATTTAATTATTAACATATTGTTAATATACTTTTAAATAAACAAATGAAAATTGTAATGACTTCTCCCACAAATTATGAAAAATTTTTTTTCAAGAATATGCATTATACATTAAAGTTCAATATTTTGAAAGAAAATCTCACCGCCCGCCATTAGTTTAAACAATATAAATATATTTATCCCAGAGCGGCGACCACTGTCAGTACAACGAACAGGCGCGCGCTGTAGACACTGCCTAAACGTCAATCAGTGTTAATAAATACTAATCAGTTTTTACAATGGAAAATAATGTTATTTAAGAAAAAAAATGTATCGAAAGAATAAAGAAATGAAACACGAAAATTACGTTATAATTTTAGAACAAATAAATCATGACGCAAGTTCAGTTCACCTTTTTAATTTTAAATTAATTGAATTTTTTTTTTTATTTAATTTAAAAATATAATGTAAGATGCTACTATTTTTGAAGTGAAAACTTATTTAAGCGGTATTTTTTTGGACAGGAGAAGAACTTTCGAAGCGAAGGTTTCGCGTCAACTACATGCTAGTAAGCGTGACCGACCGCACTTGTGCTTGCGTCAGACTAGCGACGCGTAGTATAAGCAGCCTGTGTATATTGTATCACCCACCTCCGGTGCCGCTGCATCACATTCAAGAGACGAGATTACAACACGACCGGAACATTGATATTAGCGCCACCATATTATAAATATACATCTCGCCACCCGCCATTAGTTTAAACAATATGAATTTATTTATCCCATAGTGGCAAGCACTGTCAGTACAACGAACAGGCGCGCGCTGTAGACACTGCCTTTACGTCAATCAGTGTTAATAAATACTAATCAGTTTTTACAATAAAAAATAATGTAATTTAAGAAAAAAATGTATCGAAAGAATAAAGAAATGAAACACGAAAATTACGTTATAATTTTAAAACAAATAAATCATGACGCAAGTTCAGTTCACCTTTTTAATTTTAAAACAATTGAATTAATTTTTTTTAAATTTAATTTAAAAATATAATGTAAGGTGCTACTATTTTTGAAGTGAAAACTTCTTTAAGCGGTATTTTTTTGGACTGGAGAAGAACTTTCGAAGCGAAGGTTTCGCGTCAACTACATGCTAGTAAGCGTGACCGACCGCACTTGTGCTTGCGTCAGACTAGCGACGCGTAGTATAAGCAGCCTGTGTATATCTAATATTGATTTTTTTTATTGAGATTGTGCAGCCCGTCATTCATGTGTTTGATTAATTAATTAACTGTATAAAGATGTATATAATTTATGTTCGTAGTGCCTATATACGTGAAAATTAGAGTAATGATTATAGTCTCAATTTAAAAATTATAAAAATTAAATAATTCATAGTGTTAGCACTCTCTGTACTACTATTGACTACAACGGGGGTGTTACTAATGACCTGACACGGTATTGGTCAAAAGTTATCGGCCGGTCGTAACTTGAATGAATGCTATAAAAAAAACGCTTATTAAGTAATAACAGGTTTCATTACATTTATATGGCGACAAGAGTCGTATGCAGAATCATAAGAAACTAACAGTATCCAGTTACACAAACTGAAATCTTTTCAAACGGCACGAAAATGTATTGGAAAAACGTATGCATAAATATGTGGTATAGTTTAACACACCAGCCACGCAATAAATGAATAATATATGAAGCACCTAGCGATAAGAGATCACTTCCTGTAAAATGCAACGGCTTTCCGTTTGCCTGTCCATAAATTATCACCCCAGAAATACTGACCTTTGTGCGTTTATTTTTATATTTTGTAAATATTTGTTCTTTGGACGAGTATTGACAATTAGTGGCCGGTTTCTGAGATACTCGGATAAACTACCAATAGTTATTGACTCAACAAAGTTATTCTTAAGATAAACTGTCAAATGGCCCGTTGAGTTTAATGACATTTGTCATATGATAGTGTGTTCAGAAACGCAGTTTTTCAAGTTATCAAACCGATAACGCTATTGAATAGATAAACTAAAATTAAAGTACCTCAGAAAACGGCTATACGCCAACTAGATAATATACGCTAAAGCTTATAATAAAATTCAAGCGATCTTCAATTGTTAGCGTGTTCCGACACCGCGTAGTTTGACGTAGGTTCAAATCCTTTCGAGTGAACCTTTCGGTGAAGGAAAACATTGTGAAGAAATTATAGCCTTGTGGTGAGGTTTTCCTAAGCCCGCCTGGCTAGCTACCTACCACCCGGCAGATGCACTTAAGAACCGATTCTACTAAATATAGCGTGTTTACCATCTTGAACAATATCCACATTTAACATCGGTTGAGAATGTGATCAAACGTACCAAGCCCTATAAAGTATTTTTCTTAAACAGGATATGTCGCAAAGACACAAAAAAGACAATAGTAACGGACCCTGTAGACGTTGTCCCGCCCTGATTATAAAAAAATCCTTGACAAATTATATACCAAAACCGTCCTCATGAATCACTTTATCTACTGGTAAAACCGTGGTGGTGAAATTCCTTTCAGTAGTTTTTGAGTTTATTGCGCACAGACAGACAGACGCGGTAGAGGACTTTGTTTTATACTATGCAATGGTATTGTTTATTATTTCCCAACTGAACACCTGACGATATACTTACTTGTATATAAAAATATTACGCAACTATGTATTTATGTATGTTTGTTTTATATTTTAGGAATCCGTAAGAGTTTCTAGGATTATATTGTCTTCTTTACTCGCACGATAGAAGTGAAAGTATAACACAGGGAAACATTTTAATTCAAAAATATAACAAAAACCTCATGGCACGCGATGTTCCCAGGCGGTCTACCATTCAAGTATTGACCGCGCCCGACGTTGCTTAACTTTTTGTGATCGGACGATAACCGGTGTTTTCTACAGTCTTTTTGTCACATAAAAAGGTTGGGTATCAAAATTTCAAAGGCCTGCTTGAGTAATTTCAGAAAACTTTCTTATTATCATTAAATTAACACACTCAGTAAACTCAGTATATCTTTATCTCCTAGTGGTAATAAAATATAAATTCAAAATGTGTGAAAAGTTGAAAATGAAGAAAAACGGCATAAATGTCATAATTACACCAGCAATATGTCCTCGAATGACTTTAAAAACGTATACTTTTTTATTACAATCACCTCTGATGTCACTGTCCATAGAGAAGAACAAAAATTTTTACCGAGTATTCTGAGCTATTTGCAAACAAGGGTGATATTACTGCGAGATAAGCTGGTTATAAATTTTTATAATGGTTTAACATTGAGTAAAAAAAAACATTTTTCCATGTATTTATCGAATTCTATACATATCACGCCACAAAAAGGCCGGCCCGGTCCGAGCTCCCCTACCTGGAGGGCGGAGGCCCGAAACGTGGTCTAAATGTTTCAACACCGAATTTACAGCAACACACGAATAATGCGATACGAGTAACATGGTGAATATTTATTTGTCTGTCGGTGCAGCTGTTTTTACGGACTTAGAATATGTGTAGTGAAAATGTAATCGGCTGTTTGTATACCAAAGAAGAAAGTGAAAGGTGTGAAATAAAACATATAAATAGAATTGTAGTGGTCACTTTTACAGGCAAATAGAGAACTTTTTAACATACTGGAACTTGGATTTTGGTTATTGGGTAAACTTGGATATTATTCTTATATACATAGTAGTAACGATAAAGTATAACACAGATGTCCTAAAATCAAATGACTAATGCCCGGTTTCTGAGATACTCATTAAACTAACAATAGTAATTGACTCAACAAAGTTATCCATAAGATAAACTGTCAAATGGCCCGTTGAGATTTAAAGTCATTTATCTTATAATTGTGTGCTCAGAAACGCAATTTGACAAGTTGTCGAACCGATAACGCTATTGAACAGATGAACTACAATTAAAGTACCTCAGAAACCCGGCATTTTTTTAGAAGAAAGTCGCAGGCACCGACTAGTTATACATATTTCTGTAAGTTTAACTACAAGAAGTTATACTTAAGGAGTCGTTACCTACTTTCATTTAATCAGGAAAAATTATAAATCATATATTATATAAAAAAATAATTGTATTACTTTTAATGTTTACATTTAGTAACGAAGTTGCCATTGTGAAGCCGACAGTTAACCATTCGTTTTAGGCGTGCATTTGCTTATAGAATTTAAATCGTTTAAATTTGGCATTTATATAAACCTTGTTATTTTATATAACCTATGTTTATCAGGTAATTATTATATAAGTATCTAAATACGACAAACTGTTACGAATTTGTTGCCAAATCCCGCTAAACGTATAAACAAATTGTCGAACAAAAACCAAAGCTCATTCGTTACTGAGTACATTTAAGCACCTTTAAACCCCATCCAATTTATTTGGACGACAGTAGGACAACCGCAATGATGTTGACAAATCGACCATCGAGTCCGGTACGCCTTTTTGATGTTCGATCTTTCACGACTGTAATCGAATGATACGATAACTCACTCGATAGTGAAACAGGGAATGGATTTCAAGTAAATTGTATGCAAATAAATAGAAAACTGTATCGTCCCGTTTAGTGTTTATTTTGGGACAGTATTGTAAAACGACTTTTATAGGATACTAGATACAAATAGCGACAAATTGTTTGGTAACACTATTTTAGGTCGAATTTTTTAAATACTATATGATTTACCGTTTATTTATTCTTACCAGATACAAATGAAGTTGAGGACTAAGGTGATTTTCTCCGGAGAGGAGCCCTCGAGCACGTTGTTAGAGCGATACAGTAACACTGAAAATATTCACTCAATAGTTCCAACACACAACACAAGTCACCCTCGCATACGTGGACATGATTTTATATTTACCCTTACGTTTAAACTTGATCATTTTAGTTTTAGCTAAGTTATCATTTTCAAAATATATGTTTGAGTTCGTGAGACGCACATGAAGGTACACATGTCTCTCTCATTAAATCATATATATCGACTAGATTAGTTAGATTCAACAGTCGCAGTGGATTCAGGGCATTTTGTTTTCGATTTGAGTAAAGCTTGGCCTAGTGAGTTTCCACAGGTTTACGGGACAAGTATTAAAGGCAACAGCCTGAGCTGACTTTCGGCAACTTTGGCGTCCTTGAACTTGTTTCCATGCGGTTGAGTGTCTTAAATGCTCGCTTAAAACAGTCCGGTGAAGCTGCAAAGGCCCATTAGGCCAGTAGCGTTAGTCAATTGTTTAGAAAGAAAGTAGGTAATAATACACTAATCCTAGACAAGTGGCTTTCAAATAGACGAATGAACAAGTATAACACGCCTTTCGCCATTTCATCCACCCTGCATTTATCCTATTCCAGGCCAGGCAGACCCAAGAAACGCTGGTTGGACGTGGTAAAGGCGGACTTTAAGGAAAATAACCTCACACAGAAGTATGCCGAAGATCGGGCAAAGTGGAGGAAGTTTAGTAAGAAAGCGGACCCTGTTTATTATTTCCCAACTGAACACCTGACGATATACTTACTTGTATATAAAAATATTACGCAACTATGTATTTATGTATGTTTGTTTTATATTTTAGGAATCCGTAAGAGTTTCTAGGATTATATTGTCTTCTTTACTCGCACGATAGAAGTGAAAGTATATCAGACACGATATCATATAAAGTGATTTTTGAAAGCTCTGCTTAGGATAAGCACAATACAAAGAAGAGATTTACAACATTCCTTTTTTATTCAAATGTGTGGTTGTAAGTGTGATCCAAAAAAGTATTACCTGTAGTACGAAAGCAAAAGATTGAGCAGTATATTAGTTTATTTTGCTCAAAGTAGACGCAGTTACTAAACGAAACAGTCTTGGACTTTTGCTGGTTATACATGTATATGTCAATAATAAGGGTGCTTGGGTGCACCCTGCTGAATAACGAACGAGGCAATGCATAAAAAGGTTGGGTATCAAAATTTCAAAGGCCTGCTTGAGTAATTTCAGAAAACTTTCTTATTATCATTAAATTAACACACTCAGTAAACTCAGTATATCTTTATCTCCTAGTGGTAATAAAATATAAATTCAAAATGTGTGAAAAGTTGAAAATGAAGAAAAACGGCATAAATGTCATAATTACACCAGCAATATGTCCTCGAATGACTTTAAAAACGTATACTTTTTTATTACAATCACCTCTGATGTCACTGTCCATAGAGAAGAACAAAAATTTTTACCGAGTATTCTGAGCTATTTGCAAACAAGGGTGATATTACTGCGAGATAAGCTGGTTATAAATTTTTATAATGGTTTAACATTGAGTAAAAAAAAACATTTTTCCATGTATTTATCGAATTCTATACATATCACGCCACAAAAAGGCCGGCCCGGTCCGAGCTCCCCTACCTGGAGGGCGGAGGCCCGAAACGTGGTCTAAATGTTTCAACACCGAATTTACAGCAACACACGAATAATGCGATACGAGTAACATGGTGAATATTTATTTGTCTGTCGGTGCAGCTGTTTTTACGGACTTAGAATATGTGTAGTGAAAATGTAATCGGCTGTTTGTATACCAAAGAAGAAAGTGAAAGGTGTGAAATAAAACATATAAATAGAATTGTAGTGGTCACTTTTACAGGCAAATAGAGAACTTTTTAACATACTGGAACTTGGATTTTGGTTATTGGGTAAACTTGGATATTATTCTTATATACATAGTAGTAACGATAAAGTATAACACAGATGTCCTAAAATCAAATGACTAATGCCCGGTTTCTGAGATACTCATTAAACTAACAATAGTAATTGACTCAACAAAGTTATCCATAAGATAAACTGTCAAATGGCTCGTTGAGATTTAAAGTCATTTATCTTATAATTGTGTGTTCAGAAACGCAATTTGACAAGTTGTCGAACCGATAACGCTATTGAACAGATGAACTACAATTAAAGTACCTCAGAAACCCGGCATTTTTTTAGAAGAAAGTCGCAGGCACCGACTAGTTATACATATTTCTGTAAGTTTAACTACAAGAAGTTATACTTAAGGAGTCGTTACCTACTTTCATTTAATCAGGAAAAATTATAAATCATATATTATATAAAAAAATAATTGTATTACTTTTAATGTTTACATTTAGTAACGAAGTTGCCATTGTGAAGCCGACAGTTAACCATTCGTTTTAGGCGTGCATTTGCTTATAGAATTTAAATCGTTTAAATTTGGCATTTATATAAACCTTGTTATTTTATATAACCTATGTTTATCAGGTAATTATTATATAAGTATCTAAATACGACAAACTGTTACGAATTTGTTGCCAAATCCCGCTAAACGTATAAACAAATTGTCGAACAAAAACCAAAGCTCATTCGTTACTGAGTACATTTAAGCACCTTTAAACCCCATCCAATTTATTTGGACGACAGTAGGACAACCGCAATGATGTTGACAAATCGACCATCGAGTCCGGTACGCCTTTTTGATGTTCGATCTTTCACGACTGTAATCGAATGATACGATAACTCACTCGATAGTGAAACAGGGAATGGATTTCAAGTAAATTGTATGCAAATAAATAGAAAACTGTATCGTCCCGTTTAGTGTTTATTTTGGGACAGTATTGTAAAACGACTTTTATAGGATACTAGATACAAATAGCGACAAATTGTTTGGTAACACTATTTTAGGTCGAATTTTTTAAATACTATATGATTTACCGTTTATTTATTCTTACCAGATACAAATGAAGTTGAGGACTAAGGTGATTTTCTCCGGAGAGGAGCCCTCGAGCACGTTGTTAGAGCGATACAGTAACACTGAAAATATTCACTCAATAGTTCCAACACACAACACAAGTCACCCTCGCATACGTGGACATGATTTTATATTTACCCTTACGTTTAAACTTGATCATTTTAGTTTTAGCTAAGTTATCATTTTCAAAATATATGTTTGAGTTCGTGAGACGCACATGAAGGTACACATGTCTCTCTCATTAAATCATATATATCGACTAGATTAGTTAGATTCAACAGTCGCAGTGGATTCAGGGCATTTTGTTTTCGATTTGAGTAAAGCTTGGCCTAGTGAGTTTCCACAGGTTTACGGGACAAGTATTAAAGGCAACAGCCTGAGCTGACTTTCGGCAACTTTGGCGTCCTTGAACTTGTTTCCATGCGGTTGAGTGTCTTAAATGCTCGCTTAAAACAGTCCGGTGAAGCTGCAAAGGCCCATTAGGCCAGTAGCGTTAGTCAATTGTTTAGAAAGAAAGTAGGTAATAATACACTAATCCTAGACAAGTGGCTTTCAAATAGACGAATGAACAAGTATAACACGCCTTTCGCCATTTCATCCACCCTGCATTTATCCTATTCCAGGCCAGGCAGACCCAAGAAACGCTGGTTGGACGTGGTAAAGGCGGACTTTAAGGAAAATAACCTCACACAGAAGTATGCCGAAGATCGGGCAAAGTGGAGGAAGTTTAGTAAGAAAGCGGACCCTGGTACCAGGCCGGGAAAACGCTAGGGAGAAGAAGAAGAAGACACGATATCATATAAAGTGATTTTTGAAAGCTCTGCTTAGGATAAGCACAATACAAAGAAGAGATTTACAACATTCCTTTTTTATTCAAATGTGTGGTTGTAAGTGTGATCCAAAAAAGTATTACCTGTAGTACGAAAGCAAAAGATTGAGCAGTATATTAGTTTATTTTGCTCAAAGTAGACGCAGTTACTAAACGAAACAGTCTTGGACTTTTGCTGGTTATACATGTATATGTCAATAATAAGGGTGCTTGGGTGCACCCTGCTGAATAACGAACGTCGGGATCAGCCTGTGCATATCCAGCTTTTCACAGGCCGGCATGACAGCGGCGACCGGCGATAGATAGTGTGTCACTCGGTGGTCGCCGTTGTTTTTGGATTGTACTGTGCTTACCATCAGGCACAGTGGAGTCATTTTGCCGCGCTAATATAAGAAAAAAAGGCATAAGTTTCAAAGACAAACAATATAAATAATTGAAAGTGAATTGTGCATCAAAACCTGTCCGACTAGACAATTTTTAATCAAATATATACGAGATAACGTTTTCCAAATATAGCCTCACACACATTTCACTCAAAAGCAAGCAACACGGAATTTCTATTAGTCAAGTAACGAAGCAAGTTTTTCTCAACACATTCTGATTTTCAACAATCTCATCAAATCACAGGGAGCAAGGTAGCAAGGGAGCTGATTGAATTGAATCCCTGTTACCTGACGCCATATTTCTTTTTCCGGTCTAACGGATCGAAGTTTACCGACAGTTAAATTTAGTTTAATCTGATTTAACCAAGAGTTAGATGTTTTGGTATGCAATAAAATTTATTTTCGCAAAAAAAAATTTTAAATATCCGGTAGTCACAAATTATTTCCGGTAAAATTATGTTCTTATTTCCTATTTATATTCGTATGTTTCAATTAATTATGAGCAGTTATTTTTTTGTTTTTGAAATTACAATTTTGTTATAACTACTTAACCCATACAGCCTTTTTATCGCTTAGGAGTAATTATACGGAGTATAAATAATAGTCTGCACAGTTCTCCATTTGCAAGTAAAAGTTTCGTTACAATATATTCATATGTCTCGAAGACTATACATAGTAGTAACGATAAAGTATAACACAGATGTCCTAAAATCAAATGACTAATGCCCGGTTTCTGAGATACTCATTAAACTAACAATAGTAATTGACTCAACAAAGTTATCCATAAGATAAACTGTCAAATGGCCCGTTGAGATTTAAAGTCATTTATCTTATAATTGTGTGCTCAGAAACGCAATTTGACAAGTTGTCGAACCGATAACGCTATTGAACAGATGAACTACAATTAAAGTACCTCAGAAACCCGGCATTTTTTTAGAAGAAAGTCGCAGGCACCGACTAGTTATACATATTTCTGTAAGTTTAACTACAAGAAGTTATACTTAAGGAGTCGTTACCTACTTTCATTTAATCAGGAAAAATTATAAATCATATATTATATAAAAAAATAATTGTATTACTTTTAATGTTTACATTTGTGAAGCGCTTAATTGTTATATCTTTGTCTGGTTATTAAATATTTGTTATATGTCAGTTGGCATAATGCAAGCTATGCTTAGTTCGCAATTAAGTTAGCGTGTATGTGAAATTGTGACCTCTCATTTTTTCAATTATTTTACAGGTAATTTATTTCATTATACTGAGTCTTCAACATCTTCTGGTTTGAGGCTATTCACAATTGTTTATTACCTTACACCGTTAAACGCTTTAAGTTATGTCTTGCGCCTCTAATGACTATTTTACGGCACATTTTAACTGATACTACCCGAGGTCCGCGTGAGATATCTTCACACTGTACGAAGCAAGTTTCCTTAGATGTTTTAGCCATGTCTAAAACCGTGAGAATTCGTCCTATACATATGAAACCTCTATACATATTAACATACATCGCAGATATCAATAAAATTACATAAAATGAGTATAAAAAGTTGTACAATATTTATTTTAGTAATTACATGTTAGTTAAAAAATATATATTCGTCACTGTTCTAAGCTAGATCTTTTCTATATTATAGAAAGGGTTTCACAAAAACACATACGAACTTCAAGGAACGATACACAGCAGCGTATTTACCTTAAGACCATGGGGCTAAGGATGCCGGGTGTAAAGCTGCGAAGGGGGAAAAGGGGGGCATCCCACGCTTCTAGAATTAATATTAGAGAAAAGTAAAACATGTGTAGATCTTCTAGGTAGGTTTTTAAGTGACTTACTTAGAAGTATGCGTGAATTTTTAGTGTTTAATTATTATTTAATTTACAATGAAAAAAACTAAAGTCTTGTGGTTATTGCTTATATTTCATAACCGATACGTGTTTTTTTCGTTAATTAATAGGCCCGCAATGCACCTATTACCTTACCAAGGCACCAAATTTTAAAAGCTGCTATTAATAACACAGCAGAAGATTTTAAAACGATAATCTTCGAAGGAGACTTCATAACATACAGTTATTACAATATAAGAATAGATGTGGGACGACATTTTTTCCAGTATATGGTGGTAATTAGATTGGTGGACCTTAAGTTATCATTTTCAAAATATATGTTTGAGTTCGTGAGACGCACATGAAGGTGCACATGTCTGTCTCATTACATCATATATGTCGACTGGGCTAGTTAGATTCAACAGTCGCAGTGTTGGATTCAGGTTACTTTGTTTTCGATTTGAGTAAAGCTTGGCCAAGTGAGGTTCCACAGCTTCAAGGTACAAGTATTCAAGGCAACAGCCCAAGCTGACGTCGGCCACTTTGGTGTCCTTGAACTTGTTTCCATACGGCTGACTGTCTTAAATGGCCGCTTAAAACAGTCCGGTGAAGCTGCAAAGGCCCATTAGGCCAGTAGCGTTAGTCAATTTGTAAAAAGAAAGTAGTGTTATCATCTACCTCCGGTGCCGCTGCATCATATTCAAGAGACAAGACTACAACACGACCGGAACATTGATATTAGCGCCACCATAATATAAATATACATCGACACTAGCGCCAACATATTAGAGATACACATTGATACTAGCGCCACCATATTAGAGAGACACATTGACACTAGCGCCACCATATTAAAGATACATAAATAAGAATTATTAATATTATATAGATTTTAATAAGACTTAAATAAGAATGGATATCATTATATAGAATTGAATCATTAGTTTGATCATTATTAATAATAGTATATTCTTTGACTTCATAGTTCGGCCATGAAAGGCAAGATGTCGCTGATCTGCATATCGAAACAGATTAGGAAACATATTAGAGATACATAAATAAGGATAATTATATAAAATTGTTGTATAACTTAAATAACATTAATTTGTTCATACTTTATTATTTTTGTAATTTTGCAGAATTATTTATAAATAGTAATCGCTTTGACTTATATAGATGGGCCTTTAAAAGGCAAGATGTCAGTGATATCTAGGCATTATATACGAAGTATTGTGAGGCGATGCTCTGGCCAAATAAATAGTGACAGTATCTACGAAGTATTTATTGCCATTCCTGACTGCATCGACTCTATACGTGATTAGTGTAATAGTAGGTAATACACTAATCCTAGACAAGTAGCTTTCAAATAGACGAACGAACAAGTATAAGACACCTTTCGCCATTTCATCCACCCTGTATCTGTCCTATTCCTCACATATTTATCTATGTTATTGTCGTTTTTTAATCAATGAACCGAGATACCGAAAATTGGAGCCGCATACACGGTATCATATAAAGAGAATTTTGAAAGCCCTTCTTATCCTGAAGCACAATACAAAGAAGAGAGTTACTACATTCTTTTTTTATTCAAATGTGTGGTATTTGTGATCCAAAGAAGTATTACCTATAGTACGAAAGCAAAAGATTGAGCAGTATATTAGTTTATTTTGCTCAAAGTAGACGCAGTTACTAAACGAAACTTGGACTTTTTTTTATACATGTATATGTCAATAATGAGCATAAGTTTTAAAGACAAGCAATATAAATAATTGAAAGTGAACTATGCATTAAATCCTGCCCGACTAAACAATTTTTAAACACATATATACGAGACAACGTTTTCCAAATATAGCCTTACACACATATTTCACTCAAAAGCAAGCAACACGGAATTTCCATTAGTCAAGTAACGAAGCAAGTTTTTCTCAACCCATTCTGATTTTCAACAATCTCATCAAATCACAGGGAGCAAGGTAGCAAGGGAGCTGATTGAATTGAATCCCTGTTACCTGACGCCATATTTCTTTTTCCGGTCTAACGGATCGAAGTTTACCGACAGTTAAATTTAGTTTAATCTGATTTAACCAAGAGTTAGATGTTTTGGTATGGAATAGAATTTATTTTCGCAAAAAAAAATAGAAATATCCGGTAGTAACAAATTATTTCCGGTAAAATTATGTTCTTATTTCCTATTTATATTCGTATGTTTCAATTAATTATGAGCAGTTTTTTTTTGTTTTTGAAGTTACAATTTTGTTATAACTACTTAACCCATACAGCCTTTTTATCGCTTAGGAGTAATTATACGCAGTATAAATAATAGTCTGCACAGTTCTCCATTTGCAAGTAAAAGTTTCGATACAATATATTCATATGTCTCGAAGAAATATAAAAGACAAACATTATTATTTATATGTATAGATTAAAAACAATTTATCTACAATTTTTATATAAAGTTGGCAACATGATAAAGTATTCTTAGTATTATCTAGTGATAGTAAGCCTATCTGAGATCTATATCTGAGAGTTGATAGGTTCGACTCACGCACATGAATGATTTCTTTTGTGAAGCGCTTAATTGTTATATCTTTGTCTGGTTATTAAATATTTGTTATATGTCAGTTGGCATAATGCAAGCTATGCTTAGTTCGCAATTAAGTTAGCGTAAGTGAAATTGTGACCCTAGCACTCATTCAATTTTTTTACAGGTAATTTTTTTCATTATACTGAGTCTTCAACATCTTCTGGTTTGAGGCTATTCACCCTTGTTTATTACCCTACACCGTTAAACGCTTTAATTTATGTCTTGCGCCTCTAATGACTATTTTACGGCACATTTTAACTGATACTACCCGAGGTCCGCGTGAGATATCTTCACACTGTACGAAGCAAGTTTCCTTAGATGTTTTAGCCATGTCTAAAACCGTGAGAATTCGTCCTATACATATGAAACCTCTATACATATTAACATACATCGCAGATATCAATAAAATTACATAAAATGAGTATAAAAAGTTGTACAATATTTATTTTAGTAATTACATGTTAGTTAAAAAATATATATTCGTCACTGTTCTAAGCTAGATCTTTTCTATATTATAGAAAGGGTTTCACAAAAACACATACGAACTTCAAGGAACGATACACAGCAGCGTATTTACCTTAAGACCATGGGGCTAAGGATGCCGGGTGTAAAGCTGCGAAGGGGGAAAAGGGGGGCATCCCACGCTTCTAGAATTAATATTAGAGAAAAGTAAAACATGTGTAAATCTGCTAGGTAGGTTTTTAAGTGTCTTGCTTAGAAGTATGCGTGAGTTTTTAGTGTTTTCCCCAAATTGTTATTTAATTTACGATGAAAAAATATAAAGTCTTGTGGTAATATTTCTTATATTTCGTAACCGATACGTTTTTTTCGTAAATTAATAGGCCCGCAATGCACCTATTACCTTACCAAGGCACCAAATTTTAAAAGCTGCTATTAATAACACAGCAGAAGATTTTAAAACGATAATCTTCGAAGGAGACTTCATAACATACAGTTATTACAATATAAGAGTAGATGTGGGACGACATTTCTTCCAGTATATGGTGGTAATTAGATTGGTGGACCTGGTGGACCTGGAAAAATGTTAATTATCATTACTATATTTGTGTTCGAAACCAAAAAATTACTTTTGGATTCGAACACCCGACTTTCGACTTATCGTTTAAGTACATTACCACATCATCGTTCTGGAAAAATCTATACATATAATAAAAGAGTAACGGAACAAAATCTGTACATTAAATATTTTAAAGAAAAAATATTCTGGGTGGTGGGGGCTTGAAATCATCAAAAAGAACACATTTTCATGGTTTTTAAAATTCTGGTCTATCTATAGGCCGGTATGTCTAAAACTACTCGACGAATTTTGAAACAATTTGGTGTGGTAACATTTTATACACCAGTATAACAAATAGAACATATATTACATTAACACATTAGGAAATATTCTAGTGTAGTTATTTAAATACTTTCATTATTAAGTACTAGTTGTGCCCGCGACTACGTCCGCGTGGAATTTAAAGTATCAACGTAGTGGCGTAGTCCGGTGTAGCTAATAATGAAAGTATTTAAATAACTACACTAGAATATTTCCTAAAGTCTTTAGAAGAAAAAACAAATACAAATCATAACAATAAAGTTTTCAAATCTGAATCAATAGTTTCACTAACCGGTTCGAACGTCGGCCACCTTCATAAGGAATGCATGCTTCTCCATTTTATTTATTTATATGGGGTTAGCCCGATAAATCCGGGACTTCGTATCACGTAGGGGGGACTTTTATTGAACTTTATATTTAGTCCACACCCTGTGGATCAATAAAAATGGACGTAAACGTGATGCATCAATGCCTATTGTTTTGTTTCGAATTTACGATTATCTATTGAGATAAATTATGTAGGTATTGAGATAAATATATTTACAATTCGAACTTGGTTTGTAAACTGTCTAATACTTTTTATTTATATTATGTATGTCATTTAAATTAGAGTTATTAATTAACGATAAACCATGCATGTGGTAATTGTGATAAATATTATTTATTCTTTATAAACTACTTAATAAAGAATGTGTAGAAATAGAAAACATAACAGATTAAAAAAAATGAATATAGGTACATATATATTTTTACTTATATAATATATTCTTTATTTAGTAAAAAAAAAACATTAGTTAGCGATTGACCAAAATCTCACACGATATTCAATGACAATGAACTACTCACAACTTATACAATTCTCAACTGCTGTATTTAGGAGATACTTAAAAATTGCCTTGTAACAGACTTGTAAATTGTCTACAAAATTGTATTACAAAAATAAAGTGTTTTATTTCGAAACGAAATATAATAGTTAATGAAATACGCTCCACCGATATGTAGTAATGTCTTTAATAGAATGCAACGGTACAATCACATTTATAATTGTTAACGAAATAAATGTCATTGATATTAATTATATTGCATACTAAATGAGAATGCACGCACGAGTCGCGGTTGCGGGCTATTTGTCGAGTCCATCCACGCTACAGTTCGCAGTGGTACAGCAGCAGTTCTGTGTTGGTGAAATGTCAATAACAAGTTATGCAGTTGTTTGTTATTATAAGTATTTCACTGTTGCTGGTAGTGTATTTTATTGTACACTTCTATGTAATAAATTGACAACATTTACGTTTTAAAAAATATTATATACAAATTTGTTTACTATATTTTATAATTATGTTATTTTCCTGTTTCTAATATTTGATGTAATATTTTGAAATCACTAGTTATCTTATCTAGAATCGAGGCTAGAGTCACTAGAGTCTCTGGTGAAATAGCACAGCTAGGTCACGCAGCATCTTGGCAACATCGAACCAAAGTTCTGCCAACTTTAAATATTTGTTTTCATAAAGTTGTAATGAATATATAATTTATATCCATTTAATATATAGTCATATAAGACCCTGCTGAATAACGAACGAGGCAATGGCGAAAGCGGGTGGTAGGGTTTTACAGTCCGACTGGGTCGCAACCACCATGTATATGGAGAAAAAGCCCGTCATAGTGATTCGATTCTACGGTTCGCGTTTAGGGATCGGCCTATGCATATCCAGCTTTTCGCAGGCCAGCATGACAGCGACGACCGACGATGGATAGATTCTCTCTCGGTGGTCACCATTGTTTTTGGAGTATACTGTGCTTACCATCAGGCATAGGGCAGTCATTTTGACTTGCTGCAATAAAAAAAAAACATGGCCACTAACCACATATCCTATTTTCGTTCTTTCAGTGGAGTACACTTTTCTTTAATCCGTAAACAAAGTATATCATACATGTTTCAAACAGAAAGTCAGTTTGAAAGATAGAAGTTTTCTTTATTTACCCTACCTGCAGTAGATTTTAGAAGTAATTTCAAAATATATCAACTATTACAATTCACCCTAGCGTATATACAATAATCAATACACATTATACATATAAATTTTTTGTCGTTGGTAGAGCTACGCTGAAGCTATCTTACAGAAAACCGACATGAAGTAACAATGCTTGCATTGCTGCGTTTCGTTCGGTCAGTGAAAGTACCAGAGGCCCATCTATCTTCTCCTTCCACCTCTCACCTTCCGCTTCCCTTCCTCCCCCTCCAACACAGGTTGGCAATGCACTTGCGACTCCCTAGGTGTTGCAAGTGTCTATAGACGGTGGTGATCACTTAACATCAGGTGACCCATCTGTCCATTTGCCTCCTGTGACATAAAAAAAAAATATATATATATATATAAATTTCTGTTATGAAAAATAGTATGTGTAAATCTGAGAATATCGGGTGGTAGGGTTTTACAGTCCGACTGGGTCGCAACCACCATGTATATGGAGAAAAAGCCCGTCATAGTGATTCGATTCTACGGTTCGCGTTTAGGGATCGGCCTATGCATATCCAGCTTTTCGCAGGCCAGCATGACAGCGACGACCGACGATGGATAGATTCTCTCTCGGTGGTCACCATTGTTTTTGGAGTATACTGTGCTTACCATCAGGCATAGGGCAGTCATTTTGACTTGCTGCAATAAAAAAAAAACATGGCCACTAACCACATATCCTATTTTCGTTCTTTCAGTGGAGTACACTTTTCTTTAATCCGTAAACAAAGTATATCATACATGTTTCAAACAGAAAGTCAGTTTGAAAGATAGAAGTTTTCTTTATTTACCCTACCTGCAGTAGATTTTAGAAGTAATTTCAAAATATATCAACTATTACAATTCACCCTAGCGTATATACAATAATCAATACACATTATACATATAAATTTTTTGTCGTTGGTAGAGCTACGCTGAAGCTATTAACAGTTTCAGTATGAATGGGTCGGCTCGCCCGGGATAGTACCACTCTCTCATAGAAAACCGACGTGAAGTAACAGTGCTTGCATTGTTGCGTTTCGTTCGGTCAATGAGAGCGCCAGAGGCCCATCTCAACTTTATAAGTTACATGGCTTTTATCTCTCCTCATGATAAGCTCATACTACGCTTACCTATTACTCCTCAACTTCCCTGTCACTGGTCCTATTTTCAAAGCTCCTCTGATATACACAACTATGGAAGGTGGTGATCACTTAATATCACCGTTTGCATAATATGATATAAAAAAACAGCTGTTTTGGTTAATTCTCATAATAAAAGAATATTAACACTTTGATATTATCATTTTATATTCTGCAATATGTGCATTGTCAGCTAATTACATTGTAGGGTTGTAACAAAATCACTGGTTCGATGTACCGGAAAACGGTGCGGTGTGCGACACGTGACAGCCGAGCCGATGCATTACACCGGACGGACGGACACACTGTCCAATTGTTGCGGTCTCACCTTAATGGGCTTAATTCTGATGTGGCTTTTGGCTTTTAGGCATTGTTTACCAGCGCACCGCGCACCATCATACATTTACCGTGAATATGTACTTAGTGTTAAAAGTATTTTTCAATCGTAGTACACGTAATAACAGATTAAAAAAAATGAATATAGGTACATATATATTTTTACTTATATAATATATTCTTTATTTAGTAAAAAAAAAACATTAGTTAGCGATTGACCAAAATCTCACACGATATTCAATGACAATGAACTACTCACAACTTATACAATTCTCAACTGCTGTATTTAGGAGATACTTAAAAATTGCCTTGTAACAGACTTGTAAATTGTCTACAAAATTGTATTACAAAAATAAAGTGTTTTATTTCGAAAGTTAAATAGTTAACGAAATACGCTCCACCGATATGTAGTAATGTCTTTAATAGAATGCAACGGTACAATCACATTTATAATTGTTAACGAAATAAATGTCATTGATATTAATTATATTGCATACTAAATGAGAATGCACGCACGAGTCGCGGTTGCGGGCTATTTGTCGAGTCCATCCACGCTACAGTTCGCAGTGGTACAGCAGCAGTTCTGTGTTGGTGAAATGTCAATAACAAGTTATGCAGTTGTTTGTTATTATAAGTATGTCACTGTTGCTTGTAGTGTATTTTATTGTACACTTCTATCTAATAAATTGACAACATTTACGTTTTTTAAAATATTATATACAAATTGCCTGTGCATATCCAGAAGGGGGGAAAAGGGGGAACCCACGCTTCTAGAATTAATATTAGAGAAAAGTAAAACATGTGTAAATCTGCTAGGTAGGTTTTTAAGTGTCTTGCTTAGAAGTATGCGTGAGTTTTTAGTGTTTTCCCCAAATTGTTATTTAATTTACGATGAAAAAATATAAAGTCTTGTGGTAATATTTCTTATATTTCGTAACCGATACGTTTTTTTCGTAAATTAATAGGCCCGCAATGCACCTATTACCTTACCAAGGCACCAAATTTTAAAAGCTGCTATTAATAACACAGCAGAAGATTTTAAAACGATAATCTTCGAAGGAGACTTCATAACATACAGTTATTACAATATAAGAATAGATGTGGGACGACATTTTTTCCAGTATATGGTGGTAATTAGATTGGTGGACCTGGAAAAATGTTAATTATCATTACTATATTTGTGTTCGAAACCAAAAAATTACTTTTGGATTCGAACACCCGACTTTCGACTTATCGTTTAAGTACATTACCATATCATCGTTCTGGAAAAATCTATACATATAATAAAAGAGTAACGGAACAAAATCTGTACATTAAATATTTTAAAGAAAAAATATTCTGGGTGGTGGGGGCTTGAAATCATCAAAAAGAACACATTTTCATGGTTTTTAAAATTCTGGTCTATCTATAGGCCGGTATGTCTAAAACTACTCGACGAATTTTGAAACAATTTGGTGTGGTAACATTTTATACACCAGTATAACAAATAGAACATATATTACATTAACATATTCGTATATATGTATATCTTACTTGTCAGAAAACACAAAATAGAAGATATTTATGCAAGAATTTATGTACGCATTTTGAAGAAATCTAAAACTAATCTGAAATCTAACTTGCATACACAATACAATCCTATGGTTTTATTAATCACTACGTTGATACTTTAAATTCCACGCGGACGTAGTCGCGGGTACAGCTAGTACTTAATTATGAGAGTCTTTAAATAACTGCACTAGAATATTTCCTAAAGTCTTTAGAAGAAAAAACAAATACTAAACATAACAATAAAGTTTTCAAATCTGAATCAATAGTTTCACTAACCGGTTCGAACGTCGGCCACCTTCATAAGGAATGCATGCTTCTCCATTTTATTTATTTATATGGGGTTAGCCCGATAAATCCGGGACTTCGTATCACGTAGGGGGGACTTTTATTGAACTTTATATTTAGTCCACACCCTGTGGATCAATAAAAATGGACGTAAACGTGATGCATCAATACCTAGCAGTCCGGTGAATCTGTTAAGACCTTGCAAGGTCAATAGCGAAGTCAGTTCGAAAAAAAATTATTAATGTTTATGTATTTACATTTTCTCTATTTAATGTTCTTTATGTGTAATGGGATGTTTTATAAATAACAATTGATATATGTGTAGGTTTAATATATATAAGATTATTTTGAATATAACCGCCATTATTTACTGATCCCTCGCGTAGAATATGAAGTAAAATGTATAACCTAAAAAGCAAATCCATGGATGAACGTTCCGTAAGTAAGTCACACATGGTATACAAAGTGTAAGAATATAACTGTAAACTTATACCGGGGTAAAATGCGTTTTATCACCGGCTCGTCACATACGATTATGTACATTGTGAAAGTAATATAGTTCACTGAAGTTTAAAGTCTACCGCTGCTTTATTGAAGGAACGTCTGACAACTACCACTAACATATATTATTGGCAACGTTTAACATAATTGTTGATAACATTTTGGTATTAGTTACAAGTGAAACAACAACGAGACGTATAACGAATTTAGTGTTAAACTTTGTACAGTTTTGTGACGTCAGTACGCAGTGCCTCCAGACTGCGCTCGTCGGGACTAAAGTTAAATTGAAACTGGTAGGCAAACCGCACTGGCATGATTTATTAGCCACATGTGAATACGTTACTAAGCCTTTATAAACGGCTTAATTCTGATGTGGCTTTTGGCTTTTAGGCATTGTTTACCAACGCACCGCGCACCATCATACATCTACCGTGAATATGTACTTAGTGTTAAAAGCATTTTTCAATCATAGTACACGTACTTTTATTTGATTACTAGCCGACCCGTGCCCACTTCGTTGGGCGGTAATAGACATTATTAAGCTATAACTTTTTTCTACAACTCAATCATATATCTTTCATCGTTAAGGCAGCGTTCGTAAGAAACGTCTTTTTGAGGGTACGCTAACTTTCGACAATTGTAAGTGCATAGTTTTTTTGTGTCTCAAAAAGTGTAAAAATGTATACCTTGTTATTTTGGGTACTTGCAGCATATAAGAAGATACTGTTCTAAAATTTTCAGAACGAAGGCCAACTTATGGCAATTTTTCGGTATATTCGAATTTAAGGGCATGGCACCGCGCTCCTTCACAATATTTTTTAAATGTAATTTTATTTTTTTCTTCTTTTCTGCAGACTCTCGGTCCGTACCATTTTTTTGCTATAGTTTTCTTTAATATGTAAGTTAAAAATCGTATTTGTGAGCATCTATTGGGTAGTTTTTTTTTATATGTAATACTTAGTAATAAAAGTACTCTACAGTAAACGTGGTCGATGACTAATGGAGCCGAAAATACACGATACAATCTGTCGCGTCACCGATCCGAGCGTGACGTTTACAAAATATTACACTTTTATGAAAAATATAAAACTCTTTACATATTAAACATTATAACTTAGTAATTACCATGAGCATTAGAATCTCAAAATAATATTACAGAGAAGATATAACATAAAAATATTTCTCAAAATGCATCTATTTAAATATTAGTAAATAATAGTAAAAAAATTATTAGACTATAATATTTACACTTTAGTCCGGTCAATTTAGACATTCGAAATGACCTAAATTCCCACCAAGCTGAAAATCGGTAAGATTATTTCAAATAATTATTTTAAAAACAAAATTTGAAAGTTCCCCATCTTTCCTCTTTAAGGAAAAATTTTTATTCAAGGTCAAAGGTAAAAAAATGAGTTTTTCGCGATTTTCAGCAAAACGGTAAGTTTTATCATAAAAATACCTTTATCACAAATTTAGATCTACAAGATCTTAAAATTATCTACAAAAAATTCATAAATACTTTTTTTCTACGAGCCACCGTTTTTGAGATATAACGATTCAAAAAGTTGTAAAAGTTGTAATCGTCATAATATGCACACGTTTCCTCGCCACCTATGGAGGTAGTGTACTTAGCGAGTTTTTTACAGTATTTCAGTTATTATAGCAGGTATGAGACCCTAGCCACGCACACAATTGAACAGGGGACAGATGTTTTCTCAGGGTTACAATGGCGTATAAATTAAGGGACTGGGTTTCATTTTACCTGATATTCTTATGGTTATAACTTATGTATATTAGGTCTTTACCTATGAAATTGCCGTTTTGTATGAAAAAATGTCAACGAATTTTTTTCATGTATTTTTTATTTGTATTAATCGAAGTAATCACCCATGCAATCAATGCATCTTTGCCAACGCAGTGGCAGTTTATTGATGCCCTTCTTAAAGAAATCAGCTGGACGGGAGGCAACAAATTCTTCAACGGCATTTTGTACTGCCTCTCGGGTATTGAGTTTTTTTGTGTCTCAAAAAGTGTAAAAATGTATACCTTGTTATTTTGGGTACTTGCAGCATATAAGAAGATACTGTTCTAAAATTTTCAGAACGAAGGCCAACTTATGGCAATTTTTCGGTATATTCGAATTTAAGGGCATGGCACCGCGCTCCTTCACAATATTTTTTAAATGTAATTTTATTTTTTTCTTCTTTTCTGCAGACTCTCGGTCCGTACCATTTTTTTGCTATAGTTTTCTTTAATATGTAAGTTAAAAATCGTATTTGTGAGCATCTATTGGGTAGTTTTTTTTTATATGTAATACTTAGTAATAAAAGTACTCTACAGTAAACGTGGTCGATGACTAATGGAGCCGAAAATACACGATACAATCTGTCGCGTCACCGATCCGAGCGTGACGGTTCACTTTCGTTCAGTATCCACTATCACTATCCAATGCGCCTAAAAGTTAGGAAGCTACACTAAGCATAAGTGCAGCAGTCATTTTCTTTTTGTTAAATTTTTATAATGCACTTAAATGCAAGTGGTGTCGCAGGAAGGTACTAGTAGAGTTATAATATTTTCTATATTTAGATGCTGACCTAGGAACATGGTTTTTCTTTCTATTCCAAAATTTCTGCTACTATGAAAACTAAACACGCCATATTTGTTGTCTCGAATTAACAGTAGGTTTGTCATATTTTATAGGTGGTAGAGCCACGCTGAAACTATATTACTGGTTTCAGCATGAATGGGTCGGCTCGTTCGGAGTAATACCACCCTCTCATAAAAAACCGACGTGAAGTAACAGTGCTTGCATTGTCGCGTTTCGTTCGGTCAGTCAGAGCGCTGGAGGCCCACCTCCCCTCCCTTCTCCTCTCTCCTCTCCCTCTCCCTCCCAAAGGGTGGCAACACATATGCGCCTCCCCTGGTGTTGTTAGTGTCTATGGACCGTGGTGATCACCTAACATCAGGTGACCCACTTGTTCGTTTGCCTCTTATGATATAACAAAAAAACATATATTTTCAACTATTTCAAACGCGTATGGTTATATTAACTACATTCTAATTAATATTATGTTACTGAGAATCTTAATATCATGGCAGAGTTCAACCAACGTTTTACTTAGATACGTTAACGTGTAATTTAGTCAGGGTACGCGTATAAACATACACCTCGGGGAGTTCTGAGTTTACACAGCACAATGAAAAGGGACATAATCGCCGTAACTGGTGTCGTAAGAACCTATGGTATTATTTGCATAACTCCTCGAGACTACGGAATCTTTATTACATAACAAATTCTGGTAACATTTGTTCAAATTAATGTTGTTTATAATTATTCAAGTTCTTAAATTTTATGAAACTGTTTTACAATAGGTAAAACATATTAGAAAGAAAACCATTAATCTCTTATAGTAGTCCGGTGAAGCTGTTAAGGCCTTATCAAGTCAATGGCATTGACAGTTCGAAAAAAAAAAACATTGATATCTTTGATGAGAAATCGAAGTAGTTAATGTTAATTTTAATTTATCTTAAATACCTCATTCGTTATATATATTAAGTTTATTCATAAAACCACAAAAATCAAATGGGAATTTGACCTTCAAAGATAAATATGGAGGCTTAAAATTAATTGATGGTGGATGTGAATTACACTATATTTAGAGGATAAGCACTCTAAACCTAATAAAACTCCTCTCAACTGCAGCTACCGACACCTCTATATGTTCGTAATGACAGACTGTTAACTTAAGCGGGAATGCCGTATTCACTTCATCATAATACGCGCGACACCCCACACTTTTCCTCTTTTTACACCAGTTGGTCTCAATGGTCTAAAATTTTCAGACTCTAAATACATAGATATATGGTATACGTATAGATGTGGTATATATGTATAGTGAGTTAAGTCCCATAGATAGTACTTAGATTAAATTCGCGGAACTACATGCAGAGCAATAGCCTAAGCTGATGTTCGGTCATTTTAGCTACATAGGACTAGTTATGTTTCTACAGAGTTGGTTATTTAGCGCTGAAAATTTAAAATCAAGTACACGTTTATTTGATACTAGCTGACCCGTGCAACTACGTCTGCACCAAATCGGTTATCACCGGTTTCAATTGTATTTTTATACGCGAAACCCGATTACAGCCACACCTACCGTTTCCCATTGTAAATCCAAACTATCAAGGGACTCCCTCAAACATATACCCAGATGGTATGTGAGAAATCTTTTAGAATAAGCCTGCAACCCGTTCGTAACATCATCTACCGGGTACAATTAAAATAAAAACTAACCTACGTATATTAGCGGTAATGTAAAAAAAGCTTGAGAGGTCTATGGACCTCCAGTTGGAACGAAGTTCCTTGCCCTTTTTTGTAGGCGTTTACTATACAGTCAGTATAGTTTACATTATAAAATATCAAGTTGATAGACTTAAATTATAATTTAAACGATAAAATATATTCATAAAATAAATAATGATAAATTAAACACTGAATGACATCATAACTATTTTCAACTTGTATTGAAACTTTTTCACACTTCAAATTTTATTTGTAATTATATTTTAAACAATCTTACCGATTTTCAGCTTGGTGGAAATTTATGTAACTTATTTTTTGGTCTAATTTGACCGGACTAACTTGCTTTAATAACTTACGTATACGGATTTTTTTTATCACTATTTTGGAGAATGCGCGGTAGGTAACAAATTGTAAATGGGATATCATGAGAGTATTTAGCGGGATCATGGAATGTCACGTAGTGGAATTTATGGTTTATTCATAATCTTGTGTTATTTGGCTCTATGGTATGTATTATTGGTGGTGTATCATATAATATAGTTTGATTATTGTGCATAAGTGAAGTGGATCGGAAATAATACCACGGACCATGGATTCTGGCTTGTCATAAATACTTCCTGGAAAGTTCTAACAAGACGGCCACCACCGTCCCCATTCCATCAGAGGACGACTAGACGCCGTGAGGGTTTCCACCCTTACGTGGTTGATATGCCCGTAATTCGTACGAAGCGATCTGCTTCCACATTCATTATACGTACGGCTAAGGAGTGGAATTCACTCCCGGCGTCTGTCTTCCCGTCATCTTATAACTTGGGAGTCTTCAAGAGTAGAGTGAACAGGCTTGGGTAAGCGCGATACATCGTCGGCCTCATCGTCACTTACCATGAGGTGAGATTGTGGCCACCTTAAGAACATTAAAAAAAAATCTTGTTAGTTCATTGAAATGATCGCAAGAAACTTAGAAATAATATCATTATCTACTCGACAATGGCAGTAATAATCTACTAGATTGGTTGCCAAAAATAAAATAAAATATGATAGATACTGTCATAGAATATATCTATACATATAATAAGAATATAAATCTAACGTTGTCTGTGCTATTTCGGATTTGTCTAGGAATGTATTTTAAAATGTATTTCAATCATTATTAGGATTGTCTATGTCTGTCTGCCTGTTTGTATAAACATGATTTACTGCTTAAGGACTGGGCTTACAATAAAACTTCACAAAATAATTAATAATAAACTAATAATAGCGTCACCTCGAGAGTAATTTAGTCTTTGTTTCATAAAATTGATCCACTCTATCAAAAGTTTTTTTTTTTTTATAGTAGCACGGCAAAATGACTGCACTGTGCCTGATGGTAAGCACAGAACAATCCAAAAACAACGGCGACCACCGAGTGACACACTATCCATCGCCGGTCGCCGCTGTCATGCCGGCCTGCGAAAAGCTGGATATGCACAGGCTGATCCCGAAACGCGACCCGCAGAAGCGAATCACTATGACGGGCTTTTTCGCCATATACATGGTGGTTGCGACCCAGTCAGGCTGTAAAACCCTACCACCCCGCTTTCGCCATTGCCTCGTTCGTTATTCAGCAGGGTGCACCACGTGCAGGTGAGGTTGGCTTGGGTGTCTCAAGTCTTAGATGTTATTTGACACCCCTTACACCCCAAAATTTACTGTACTGTTACTGTAATTTGAATGGCGACTCGAGTTAAGTACGAGAGAGGAGTAGTAATCTATACTAATATTATAAAGCTGGAGGGGTTGTTTGTTTGGTAGGTTGAAGCTAGTAATAAATATATTTTATGATACATATTTAAAGGATAATTAAGTATATTGTTACGGACAGACAAGCTATCATATTTCTTTGTACATAAATGTTTCTCTATGTATTTTTTATTTCTCCATTTTTAGTGTCCATAAATATATCTGGTTTGTAATGGGTATAATAAATCGGTCCCAATTTCACGAAAATATGTAGATACGAAGTGCGTGAAAATCAAATAAACGATATTTCACCCCCTTAAGGGTTGAATATTTTCTTCATATATGGGACCACTTCTGAATATAACCGATTCAAATAAAAAAAGAATCACTAAAATCGGTTCATAATAGACGGAGATATCAATTAAGATACATAAAACAAAAATACACAAAACCGAATGTCGTAACCTCCTCCTTTTTCGAAGTCAGTTGAAAAGCAAATGAATGAATGAACGTGCCGTAAGTAAGGCACGCATGGTAAACATATACCGGGGCAAAATGCGTTTTATCACCGGCTCGTCACATACGATTATGTACATTGTGAAAGTAATACAGTCCACTGAAGTTTAAAGTCTACCGCTGTTTTATTGAAGGAACGTCTGACAACTACCTCTAACATATATATTATTGGCAACGTTTAACATAATTGTTGATAACATTTTGGTATTAGTTACAAGTGAAACAACAACGAGACGTATAACGAATTTAGTGTTAAACTTTGTACAGTTTTGTGACGTCAGTACGCAGTGCCTCCAGACTGCGCTCGTCGGGACTAAAGTTAAATTGAAACTGGTAGGCAAACCGCACTGGCATGATTTATTAGCCGCATGTGAATACATTACTAAGCCTTTATAAACTTAAGAACGGTGAAGAACATTATGACGACAATTTTCATTATTATAAAATTGTTTTTTACCAATTTTATAAAAAACAACTAATAACTATCCCAGTATTAGACAAAAAACATATTTAAAAAGTGGCTGCGTGCTTATGAATAGAAAGAATAGAATTGAAAACTTATAAATAAATACTTGCAAAATATTTGTCAATGATTATATGCCGGCCTGTTTTTGTTACTTCCTTTTTTGGGGCACGCTAATTTTGGACAATTGTAAGTTCATAGTTTTATTGTATCTCAAAAAGTGCAAAAATGTACACCTTGTTATTTTGGGTACTTGCAGCCTATAATAAGATACTGTTCTAAAATTTTCAGAACGAAGGCCAACTTATGGCAATTTTTCGGTATTTTCGAATTTCCCTTTAAGGGCACTGCATGGCCCCGCGCGCCTTCACACTATTTTTAAAATGTAATATATATATTTTTTTCTTCTTTTCTGCAGACTCTCGGTCCGCACCATTTTTTTGCTATAGTTTTATTTAATATGTAAGTTAAAAATCGTATTTGTGAGCATCTATTGGGTAGTTTTTTTTTATATGTAATACTTAGTAATAAAAACGTAACGATTGGAATAATGCACTGCTTGTCAGTCAGTAACGCGGTCGATGACTAATGGAGCTGAAAATACACGATACAATCTGTCGCGTCACCGATCCGAGCGTGACGGTTCACTTTCGTTCACTATTCAATGCGCCTAAAAGTTAGGAAGCTACATTAAGTCTAAGAGAAGCAGTCATTTTATTTTTGTTAAATTTTATAATGCAATAAAATGCAAGTGTTGTCGCAGGAGGGTACTAGTAGTGTTAAAATATTTTCTATATTTAGATATTGACCTAGGACGGATGGTTTTTCTTTCTTTTCCTACATTTTGGGGTGTAAGGGGTGTCGAATAACATCTAAGACTTGAGACACCCAAGCCAACCTCACCTGCACGTGGTGAAGTCTGCTGAATAACGAACGAGGCAATGGCGAAACCGGGGTGGTAGGGTTTTACAGCCTGACTGGGTCGCAACCACCATGTATATGGCGAAAAAGCCCGTCATATTGGTTCGCTGTGGTGTGCATATCCAGCTTTTCGCAGGCCGGCATGACAACGGCGACCGGCGATGGATAATGTTTCACTCGGTGGTCGCCATTGTTTTTGGATTGTACTGTGCTTACCATCAGGTACAGTGCAGTCATTTTGCCGTGCTACAATAAAAAAAAAATCTTCTACTATGATAATTAAACACGCCATATTTATTGTCTCGAATTGACAGTAGGTTTGTCATATTCTATAGGTGGTAGAGCCACGCTGAAACTATATTACTAGTTTCAGCATGAATGGGTCGGCTCGCTCGGAGTAATACCACCCTCTCATAAAAAAACCAACGTGAAGTAACAATGCTTTTCGTTCGGTCAGTCACAGCGCTGGAGGCCCACCTCCCCGCCCTTCTCCTCTCTCCTCTCCCTCTCCCCCCCAAAGGGTGGCAACACACATGTGCCTCCCCTGGTATTGTTAGTGTCTATGGACGATGGTGATCACCTAACATCAGGTGACCCACCTGTTCGTTTGCTTCTTATGATATAACAAAAAAACATATATTTTCAACTATTTCAAACGCGTATGGTTATATTAACTACATTCTAATTAATATTATGTTACTGAGAATCTTAATATCATGGCAGAGTTCAACCAACGTTTTACTTAGATACGTTAACGTGTAATTTAGTCAGGGTACGCGTATAAACATACACCTCGGGGAGTTCTGAGTTTACACAGCACAATGAAAAGGGACATAATCGCCGTAACTGGTGTCGTAAGAACCTATGGTATTATTTGCATAACTCCTCGAGACTACGGAATCTTTATTACATAACAAATTCTGGTAACATTTGTTCAAATTAATGTTGTTTATAATTATTCAAGTTCTTAAATTTTATGAAACTGTTTTACAATAGGTAAAACATATTAGAAAGAAAACCATTAATCTCTTATAGTAGTCCGGTGAAGCTGTTAAGTCCTTATCAAGTCAATGGCATTGACAGTTCGAAAAAAAAAACAATGATATCTTTGATGAAAATTCGAAGTAGTTAATGTTAATTTTCATTTATCTTATTCGATATCTTTGATGAGAAATCGAAGTAGTTAATGTTAATTTTCATTTATCTTAAATACCTTATTCGTTACATATATTAAATTTATTCATTAAACCACATAATTTAAAAAGGAAATTTGACCTTATCGAAATATGGAGGCTTAAAATTAATTGATGGTAGATGCGAATTACACTATATTTAGAGGATAAGCATTCTAAACCTAATAAAAGCACTGCTTCTCAGCTCCAGCTACCAACACATCTATATGTTCCTGATGATAGATAAGCGGGAATGCCGTATTCACTTCATTACAATACGCGCGACACCCCACACTTTTCCTCTTTTTACACCTGTTGGTCTCGACTAACATTTTCAGATTCTAAATACATAGATATATGGTATACGTATAGATGTGGTATATATGTATAGTGAGTTAAGTCCAATAGTATTTAAGTCCAATAGTACTTAAATTAAATTCTCGGAAATACATGCAGAGCAATAGCCTAAGCTGATGTTCGGTCATTTTAGCTCCCTAGTACTAGTTATGTTTCTACAGAGGTGGTTATTTAGCGCTGAAAATTTAAAATCAAGTACACGTTTATTTGATATTTGTTTACCTACAAAAAACAAAGTGGAACAAGTAATCCATCTGACCAACGGCACTGGTCCCAGCCTGAGGATACGATATAAGTTGTGCATTTATTCTCAGTGTTCTGATATGTTTCGAATGATACAATCGATATCTCCTTTTTTAACACGTTTTAATGTTTGTTTCAATTTCTTAATTACTGGACACGCTTAGACTATAGTTACTAACTTTTGTGTAAAAGTAGATACTTTGTATGAGATAATAAAAACATAATTACACTAGATGCATATAAAATTATGCAGGATTCTGAAAGGATTTTTAGGAGATGATGAGATAAATCTTAATTGAAAAAGTAATTAATACAAAAGACAATATGTCGCATTGTTTATCGAATAATATCAGAATAAAACCCTATCAACGAAATCCTGTCCAAGTCGCGTCCACGGCGACGTCTGCTGCTGAGACGTTATTATCTACTCTCAAAGGGCTTCATTTCCGTATCGGTGATCATACTAAATGTTTCTTTTTGCCAAACCTTTAGTAGTCATAATTCATAAACGTCCCTATTTTCTTTGAGTAAAACTTGATACAAAGATTGTTAACTTAATTTTGAAAAAAAAAGTACGTGCACAGAAATTTGAGCTAAATTTATCTATATATAGTCATATAGTCCTGGTGGCCTAATGGTTTGACCAGTTGAATATCCAGTTGAAATAGTAGTTAGCATGCACCAATGTATTTTTCGGAATTTGCGTACATTTAAAAATTGAAATTAATAACACTGTCGGCTGGCGGTAAAGGCATGAGGAGACCTGAACCTAAGAAATGTTCTTGTATTACTACTCTATGTAGGAAAACATAGAAATCTGGATTTCTCAGAGTTTGATATCACCTATACGTCGTGGGCTGGTGTGGTAATAATGTCTATACCTTATCTCGGGAAAAGGCATGTGGCCCCCCTGTAGTGGATCTCTTACAAGCCGATGATGATATATAAAAGAATAACTAAATAATTAACTGCCGTATTAACGCACAGCCCAAACTACCGGAGCTTCGCATGTGCTTTCCTTTTACACTGTACTCACCGCATTAGATCATTAAGGAATCATTTTTGAAAATTCAACCCCTAATGTGGCGAAAAGGGAGAAGTTTATATAAAAATCCGACATTTCCTTCTTTAGATAAAAAATTGAGCGCATAGACAACGCGTGTCTAAACGCAGGAGCTGCTGGTTTGTATATAGCAGTTCACAATGTTTTGGACCGCTAAAGAGTGAGAAGTCTACTGCCAACTGTTATCATCATCATCATCAGCCTGTAAGAGACCCACTGCAGGGCCGTAAGCCTCTTCCCGAAGGAAGGTATGGGCGTAATCACCACGCCAGCCCACGACGTATTGGCGATTTCAAACTCTGAGAAATCCACAGTTCTATATTTTTTTCCACATATAGTAGTACTACAAGAACATTTCTCAGATTCAGGTTTCCTCACGATGTTTTCCTTCCCCGTCAGCCGATAGTGTAACCAATTTAATTTGGTAAATGTACGTGAATTCCGTAAAATTCGTTGGTACATGCCGGGGTTGGAACCTGCGGACATCGAAATAATATTCCACCGGTCAAACCACTAGGCCACCACGGCTTCCGTGCTACTGTTATGTTAACTTGAAATGTCTATGTATATGAGTCCTAAATGGAACGCAGTAGAGCGAGTATGACAAGTTCCCCCTGTACAAATGGTAAATGCCTACGACTAAAACAAAGTCCTGCATCAATCCACGTTATCGAAATTTCCGTGTGATGTTCACATGTTTTTAATAAATATTCTAGGATAGTTATGAAAATACTAGGCATTTTTCTAAAAAAAAATACGTATTATTCCATACTCCTTTTAAAAATATTATTACGTTGTCTGGTTAGTTCTTCTATTGATTGAAAATGACATCAGAAAAATGCTTTATAAACCTTTCACAAAACTTCCTCTTACATTATGAGCAATTTTTTGTCGTTTAGACTTTGTAGCTATATTTTAATACTTTGTAGAAAGACTTAGTACACCCACCAAGGCTTTGTCTAAAACTGACAAGGATGCATTTTGTGTAGAGTTATCAAAAATTGTTTTAGTCTTTTCCTATATTTAATAATGGCTTGTTAATATTATGTAAGAACTTTATATATATGGAACATATAAAAATAAACTGTTTTTAAAATAACAAGTTATAGTATATTATAGTTGATTAATTGAACACAGCGCCTTAACTCGTAACACTCGTAACAATGTGAGGATTGCTGGACAATATATGTCTTATATTTGAATTATGATTTCTGAATATTATTCTGAATATTTTGATTAATCGACTCCGAGTATTGGGTTTTTTTTCTCGAACCGATTACGCTATTGGCTTTACAGCTTCACCGGGGCACTAACACGAGCGCTGAAGGCACTCGCCGATTTTATTTTGACAACTAGCTCAAGGGTGCATGCATACCTCAGCTTGTGCTATTGTCCATACTGCGAATCTAACCTAACTAAACTATTATAAGCTATTCATACATATATACGTTTGTGAGTCATAGAATTAAAAGTATATGATTTTCAAACGAAGTATTGGGAAAACAAAATAATAATAATATATTTCTGTTTAGACGACTCTTCTTCTAATTACAAAATGTCTATGCCAGTGGTCCTCAAAGTTGATTGGGCCGCGATTCAACAAAGACTTGCAAATTCGGAACTGACCTCTTCGTTTTCATGAAGAAAAAAGGACATACCTAGACAAAAAAAAACAGAAAACTTTCTTTTTCAATACTTTATACACTCAAAAACGTTTTCTGTCATTACTTATTCATAATTGGTTAAAAGTCACAATGTTTATTCTACACAATACACAATAAAAGTTAAATATCAATGTGTATTCTAGGATGAACTGAAAAGTCCAATCTATGTGTTC
Source organism: Antheraea pernyi (assembly GCA_015888305.1). Classification (NCBI taxonomy): domain Eukaryota; kingdom Metazoa; phylum Arthropoda; class Insecta; order Lepidoptera; family Saturniidae; genus Antheraea; species Antheraea pernyi. The sequence continues at coordinate 58,096 of MU159627.1, forward strand.
GACGTCATAAAATTTCATTCACTTGTTTCGTTAGATGTTATTTTTAGAAGACATTCCGTTAGTCAACATTTATATATACAAATGTAAACTGTAAGTTAATTTTTCAGACATATTCAATTCGCTTAATATTTTATTCGAGAAAAGAAAAAGAATCATATAATCTACATATAGATTAAAGTAGCTATTACTCTATAGAAACTAAACATATATTATTTGACAATATATGAAAATAATATTATGAAAAATTGACAATTGTGCAAACCGTATTCTAAGCCTCTATCTACAAAAGTTTCAGTTCTTATTGAAAAAACAGGCATTGCATATACATTTATAAATTGATCAAAAATGCTCAATTACTGAATGATTAATTTCAAAGATTAACTGCCGTGGTAACAAGCGATTATAGTTGTAAAAGTAAAAAACCCCTTAATTTGTAATATACAATAATAAAGTCGCACTTTATTAAATCTGCCCGTAAATCGGAGTCCTACTTTATTGTTCAAAATTAAATTTTATTCAATTTCACCGATTTATTTATACTTAAACTTAATTTACTCAAATCAAATCAAAAATACTTTATTCAGTTTAGGCCCTAATAAGGCACTTATGAACGTCAAAGTCTACTACCGGTTCGGAAAATAACCCAGTCATCGAGAAGAACCGGCAAGAAACTCGATCGGGTACATTTTTTTAACATATATTTCCAATACATTATACAATGCTAGTGGATGCACAGAGAGGAGTTAATTCCAGACATCACGATCATTCACATACTGATCCACTCTATAACATTCTTTTGAAACTAAAACGCGTAAATGTACAGTCCGGCAAATCGGTAACATGCTTTGGGACTTTATTGTAGAACCTAACACTATTACCTAAAAAACTATTACTGGTTTTGCTAAGTCTGAAACATGGGGCCACCAGTTTATTACAGTTTCTAGTATTTAGATTAATCGGCCTTTTACTAAATTCAGTTTTTCAAAGTTTTTCCGGACATGCATTAAATTATCAAGAATGTATTGGGAGGGCAGATTTAAGCAGTTACTAAAAGCAGTATAACCCTTAATTTATGTGTTTATCGTTCATCTAGATTTTATAAAATATCAGAAGAGCTTGTCAAAAATAAACAGGCTTATTCTAAACTGAAAGTTAACGTAATCTATGATCTTCCATCTGGTTAATGACTTCGAGGTCAGTCATTCCTACCTAACACATATGTACGAGTAGTTACAGTGGAAACATCTCATTACCAGCGTTTCGTTCCCGGGGTAAATGGGGGTTAATTTCATTAGCGCGAGCTCAACGAATCGTGTGATAACTTTAGTGCTGTTATGTGGAAAGGCACCCGTGGGATCGTGAATGTTTGTACGACCGTGCATGGGAAATTTCTGACATTGACGAGTTTGTTTACACAATTTTATTGAATATACCGCGTAGATTTTCAGTTATAAGTTCTACTTAGTTGTTTTCATACAAATATTAATAAAAAATATACTACATTGTTACTAACCTCGTTGGCGTTATTAATTAACATCTTAAAAACCAAAATAAAAACTTTATGCATACTCCGTCAGTCGCTGAAAGACGTAAAATTTCAGAAGTTTTTCACTCAATACGGTAATTTCGATTCTTCACTTCTGTTACCTTTTCACTCTGTACATGGTATCGATTCCTAATGACAGTTCTATTTCTTAATATACTAGTGGGCGCCCAGTGGTCGACATTCGAGCATAGTTCATTGATTTTTTAAGTTTAAATTTTATTAGGGTTAATATCATTGTTGAATGTAGAATGAAAAAGGGTAATTGGAACGAAGGGTAAAATAATACATACAGTCGAGCATAGCAACCTCCTTCACAACCTTTTTTGAAGTCCTTTATTGACAGATGTCAAAATGTCTTTTTTATTTATATGTGTGTATATGTTGTGTGCAATTGAGGCATTAGTGTGAGTAATGCATATTTTAACCAATTTAATGTACTTCTAATGCATTTTATATAAAATAAATAGCTTTCTGCACTTCTCCTCCATATAAACTTTAACTATGCCAAGTTTCACGTTCATCCGTTCGCCCAATTCCGTTAAAAAGGGATACGATAAGATTAAGCTTCACGTATTAATATATAGATGATTACAACAACTATCACTTTGTTTTTTATATGCGTTTCTATACAATTCAACCGATTGCGATGAATCATGGGTTATTTTTTGTACGCCTGTGAAGGTTTCTGAATTAGTACACGTATTTTACAATAGATGACGCAAGAACTGTTTTACTTGTAACAAAACTAGAACTATAAATATTATAGAATCTAAGTTACAAAAACATCAATAACCAGCCTCTGCCCGCAACTTCGTGCAGGTGGAATGGTTACTTTGGGCTAACGCTAACACGCAGCGGAAGCTCTCTAAATGTCTTGTAGGTGGTAGAGCCTCGCTGTAGCTATTACTAGTTTCAGCATAAATGGGTCGGTTTGCCCGAGGTAGTACCACCTCTCACAGAACACCGACCACCGACGTGAAGTAACAGTGCTTGTATTGTTGCGTTTCATCCGGTCAGTGAGAGCCGGAGGCCCACCTCCTTCCCCCCTGTCCTTTCCCCTTTCTCCTTTCCCAATCCCTCCCCCATACACAGCCTGGCAACGCACTTGCGACTCCGCTGGTGTTGTTAGTATCTATGGACGATGGTGATCACTTAACATCAGATGACCCATCTGTTCGTTTGCTAGCTTTTGACATTTAAAAAAAACGAAAAAAGAAAGATTTTAAAACATTCTCCATTGTTACTCCGCTCCTATTGGTCTTAGCGTAATGATATATTACCTATAGCCTTACTCGACAAATGACTACTTGACTCTATCAAATTGGACCACTAATTCCTGAGATTAGCGCGTTCAAGCAAACAAACTCTTCAGTTTCATAATATTAAGTATAGATTATGAAGATAGTAAAACCTACTTTTATTTTGTATGAAATGAAATAGATTTCTTTTATTACATGTATGATAACAAAATAAAATAATATTACAAAGATAATGAATTTAAAAAAAAATGCACAGAGAATTGTATAGTAGAATGTATCGATGTATATTTAAAATGACATTTAAAATTTAAAAAGTATATATCGGTTGAATGAATAAATTTGATTTATATGTCTATCAGCGCAAAGCAAATGATTTCCCCTGAAAATCAGAACCCCGAGTATTGGCGCCCGCTTCATTACCATAACTGATTGGACAGAAGTTTTGTCCTGAAAATTCACGTAGCAATTACGAGGGCACCGCCAAACATAAAGCGTCCAGTTCCCGTGCAATTATCGCACTGGGACCAAAAGTTTGCTATAAACCATCACTAAAGTCTGCATCGAACAAATTGAAATTCCTACGCAGTGCTGGCTTGTAGATCGACACATCTCGCTAATTGGCTCCACGCAACCACTTCATAGCTCGCAATCAAATTCAGCGTTTTTTTTTTTAATGAACAAAATAGACGGAGCACTCAAAAATTTTCAAGTTAGATCACGTCTATGGTTCTCAATTAAGAAGTTAATGAGATTGGAAGTTGACCTCTTTATTGGTGATCAATACTTGACCGATAAATTTACGGTATAAAATAATATAATTAACATTTTTTTTTCCTAAAAGAAGTTACACTGTTAGATTACCGATTGGATTTAATTAACATCAGAATTTAAAAATATAATCTGCAAAGTTAGTTTGTTAAGAATCCATCGCTCTTTTGAAATAATTAATTAAAGAGTATAACCAAAGGGCTTATTTATACGCAATCAAAATAAGGTTATTATTTATTGATGAATAGTTATTATATTTATTTTTATTATTTCTGTGTCATTTGCCTTAAAGTAACTTGTTTTGTCTAGATTTTCTAAGTTTATTTTGTTCTTATCACCGCCCATAGACGTTTGCAACACCAGCGGAGTCTCAAGTACGTTGCGTTGGGAGTAAGGGAAGAGGGAAGGGGAGAGGAGGTGGGCCTCCAGCGCTCTCACTGACCGAACGAAACGCAACAATGCAAGCACTGTTACTTCACGTTGGTTTTCTGTGAGAGGGTGGTACTACTCCGGTCGAGCCGACCCATTCATGCGGAAACCATTAATAACTTCAGCGCAACTCTACCACCTACAAAAATATAATATATACTATAAGCTGTATATAAAATTCTCATTTCTAATTATTAATAACATTTATTTAGATATTTCTATGAGGAAGTAATTTTATTTAATCGTATGTATGGCTGAAATTGAGTAATCCGTTCTATTTTATTATAATTGGAGTTTTAATTCTCTCAGCCATTTTAAGGCGTCGTCAGTAAGAACGATGAGGTCTTCTGGAGAACCACTATATTTTCTTAATGGGCATTTTGTATGATGTGTGCTAAGGATTGGATATCCGCACCGCAGTCACAGCGGGGCGAGTCAATCACACCGGTATTTAAACTGTGCACACCGCCCGTGTCCAGTACGCAATCTGTTTAGTTTGCACCAGTCACGTCGGGCAGATCGAAGCCCTTTAATTTAACACACTGGTCGATGGCGCATCTTGCTTGGCCCAACTTTGACGTTTGCCAGGTTTTTCGCCATTCGCTCAGTATGCTGGATTCCCCGTTAGCTATTTCCACAGCAATATTGTAAGCTGGTCGTCGGGATTTTAGTCTGTGGTATGGGGGATTAAAGAACTCACCATGCATAGGAAAGCTAATGTTCTGCTTTACTTTAAAAAGCTCTCTCAGCAAGGCCTCATTCCCTCTCAAAACTGGTGAAGCTATATGACAAAGTACCGGTAGCCATTCTGTGGGAGTACATGTTAACGTCCCGGATATGGTACGCATAGATTTATTCAGCTCGCGGTCTACTTTTTGTACATGAGCATTGATACATTTAGTGTGAGGAAGTAATGAAAGCACGACATTATATTCTTTGCAAATAAAAACTCCAATTTTCGGTACTTATCCAACGAACGTCACGTTGAACACGAACACGCTTTCGAATCTCTACAAGTTAAATACCAATTTACTTAAGTGCTCGCACTTGCGAAGTGCCTATTTCAATATAACAGAAATCGTAGAACAACGCCGGCAAAACGTTATAATGTTGTCATTAACGCGTAACCGAGCCACAAACATGCTCAAGTTGAGCTCGTTATACCTATATGAATATCGAGGAGGTATTACCGCGTGCGCTAATAGCCAATATCTGACGCCGAAATTGGCTTCCTAACGATATTTCTGCTGCATGTAATAAAACCAGTAATCCTATTACTGACGCGAAATGGTTTTTGCTCACGTTGACCTTATATCGGTCATTATAAAAATAAGCGGTGTATGTGTGTATTTCTTATTTTAACTCTAGATTACCCGTATTAGATCTATACTAATATTATAAAGAGGTAAAGTTTGTGAGGTTGTAGGGGGTAATATCTGGATCAACTAAACCAATTTTAAAAATCTTTTTACCTATAGAAAGCTACATTATTTGTGAGTATTATAGGCTATATATTAAGCCGAAAAATGAAAATACTTTTTTGTGGTAATCGGAATTGAAAGGAGAAAAAACGATCGAACGTACACGTTTCTTACGAACGCTGCCTTAACGATGAGGGATATATAATTGAGTTCTAGAGAAAAGTTGTAGAGCTTGATAATGCTTACAAAAAAGTCACCGACAGCATATGTCTAACTTTTATATTTAAGTCACAAAACGTTTTTTAATATTAAAAAAAAAAAAATTATATCGTGATGTTTATTGGTCATATTATCAACAACAATTTTTGTTTATTATAGGAGTCAAACGAACAGACGGGTCACCCGATGGTAAGTGATCACCGCCGTCGATAGACCCTAGCAACACCGGGGGAGTCACAAGTGCGTTGCCGGCCTTTTAAAAAAGTGTACGCTCGTTTCCTGAAGGTTTTCAATTCATAATTGTTTGGAATTACCGCCGCTGGGAGTCTTATATTATTATAGCTGACCCGTGCAACTTCGTCTGCATGAAATCGGTTGGTTATTACCGGTTTGAATTATATTTTTAAATGCGAAAAATTTTAAAACTTTAATAAACCTAAAATTTGGGCAAGCAGCGGCGGGGCTTTCCTCTCGTTCGCCCCGTGAGGGGCACTCGGGGGGACCGCATGAGAGTTACCCCTCTGGCGGTGGCTTCGCTCTCCCCCGTCTAGCGGGGGTGTCTTATGTATTGGGATGCACGCCTCTTGAAAGGCGCTCTCCCGGAGAGGTCTCGACTATCCGTCGGTGTGCGATGGTCGTCTCGGTTCTGTGAAGGGTGAAGTGCAGACCGGCATGCTTGAGGCGCATTCATTGCGCAGCAACTTCCACATTTGGTCCCCGAAATCCGCTCTGATGGCGCAGGCTTCTTCCGGGGAGGCTTTCTCTAGTCTTCGTCTGCGGACTTCGATGTTGGCTTTCGTCTGGCGGTCTTGGGACCCCTAGGGAGGGGTTTGGTGGCGTGGGCCATGAGGCTCGCCGGCGCCGTCTCCTCCACCACCGGTTGGGCAACCGTGGTATTTCCACAGCCGGTCCGGCGGTTCCGTAGCTCACGCTTGAACACTGAGTATCATCTGGAGATTTGTTATTGGCCGTGTGCGCGCCCCCGCAGATTGGTGATATAGATTTGAGGTCAACTTACATTGGTTATTATAATTTTCCGAAACTGATCATTTTTAACTTATTTATTTATTATTATTATGTAATCATAATTTTATATAGACCATTATTATTATAATGAAATTTAGTAAAGTTGCAGTCAATGCTACTGAACAGAGAAAAAACAGTAGATAGATAGGTTAACAAATGTTCGACGTGATCCTTTAAATTGGCATAACTTTTTTATTTATGAACTGATTGACATGAAACAAACACTAAATGTTAAGCGAAGCTTACCACAATATATCAGTGAAAACTACATCTAACTCGGATAAGCCGTTTCTGAGATTAGCGTGCACAAACGCACAGACAAACATACAAAAATTCTAAAAATCATTGTTTCGGGTTCTATTGCGTTTATAAAGACCCCTAATAATAGTTTTTCTCATATATATTTCATGTACAGACAGCGGTCAGTTACATTTTTATTTTTATTATATGTATATATATAGATGAATTCTTATCAATATGTAATGATATGATAACTGAGCCATGTTAGCTATGTTACATTAATTAATTTTATAAATCTGCAAGTGACTTTCTTCGTTTTCACGTCGTAACTACTCAGTCAATCATCATGCAATTTTGAACGTTATCGGGAGTAAACTAAAGTACATATGTACATTATATATAATTTAAAACTCCCGGCATCTGTCTTCCATTTTTTTTCGAACTGACTACGCTGTTGACCTAGCAAGGTCTTAACAACTTCACCGGACTACTAAGGCGAGCGCTTAAGGCACTCAGCCGAGTCTGTTTTCCCGTTATCATATAACTTGGGAGTATTCAAGAGATGAGTGAATACATCTAGCGGGTAAGCGCGATCCATGGTCTGCCTCTCACTTACCATCAGGTGAGATCTCGGCAAAGGACGTGCTAATAAAACATAAAAAGCACAGATACTCTTCCCAAGAGATAGGCCAATATTACGTAAACGAGCTACGCTAAGCCACAAGCTAAAGCTAATAATATCATAAACTGTAGAACAACTAATCATATTAGGACGTATTTATTCTTTACATTCTTAAAAAACGTTGAACTAAACTTAAGTAACCTCCAAGTCACCTTCAAAGTTATTAATTTTTGCTTTCATAAACTGAAATACGATGAAAGACATAACCTAAGGTTTGGCAGCAGTAGCATCGATGCCACCCCTATTCTTACTGTAAAGCAGTAGTACTTGCTATAAACGTTATAGTGGCTTAAGGTATTATACCAATTCACTTCTCAATGGCCTCCGGTCTATGATCTCATAAAGATTGGAAAGGTAAAAGTATATTACATATTTTTGTACATAGTTTATAAATCCACTACTTATAATGCAATTTACTTCCAATTTTTATAAATCACAGCCCATAACGTAATATTGCGAACGAGAACAAATCGTAGCAGAAAAAATGAAATTATATAAAAAAAATTACCCGTCAAATGGAGTGATGTATGAACGATAATAAAAAAAATCCTGAGATTATTATCCGACTAATACTGGTGGTTCCGTAGACTTATCTTTTTCTGTTCACGATCCATTTGAAGGCTATTATTTTTCGTATAGTTCTGGGATAATTATTCTACTATTTATGACACATTTTAATTAAAGAAATGTAGGGTTCTAATCTGATTACACTATTACTACTAGCCCTATGATTAATTATTAACAATTTGATACATCTCGAGTTTGTTTCGAGTTAAATGAACTGATGTTTTCCCAATGCGTACATATTTTTTGATTGTACATATGCTCCAAGAAGTTTGATTGATTTCAATATATGAACTTTTGTTAGATTCGTCTTGTGGGAGTGAAACGGGCTATATAATATATAAATATAACGCCTATGAAACAAAAAATAGGTTTGACAGACGTTTTTTATTTTTAATATGTGTATTTATCTACATAAATACGTTTTTTATTGAAATAATACCTGATAACCGTAAAAAATTTCAACCGATTTCAGTAAAAGGAAGTTCTGGCTTTTTAATATACTAGCTGTAACCCGCGGCTCCGCACGGGCTTTTTAAAAAATTATTAAAGAAATGTAAAATTGTAAGTGGGTGTGTACATTACAGTAAGCTTTTCCAAAAACATTTGTACGAACGCCATCTACTGTAAAATGTAAGATGTACATTAGATATATGAACACTAATAGTATATCGAATGGGATGGGATTTATCATCAGCAACATACCTGGATATTAAATCTTTTATTTTATAGATAGATATAATATGCCCGTATTGTCGATATACTTAAGTTATTCTTATACGTTGCTATAATAACTGAGTTATGTAGAAGCAAACGCGGTAAATAAAACAATATAGCCACCAAAATGACCAAAAAGATGATATAATTCATATTACATACAAATATATGTCTTTCAATTATGTATATTTATTCTTGGAATCAGTAAGGCACACGTCTCACGCAGTTGTAACATATTTTTGATCAATTTCACACAGAAGAATACATAGGTAGCAGTTAATCACTAAATAGTGTACCAATTAAAATAAAAAAGAAACATTAAAATCGGTTCACAATTGACTAAAATATCGATTAACATACATAAAAATATACATGCAACCGAACATAGTAACCTCCTCCTTTTTCGAAGTCGGTAAAAAAAAGTCCTCTGTCAGCTTATCTGTTCGCGATAAAGTCAAAAACTACCATTTTCATGCTGTTTTCACCAGTAGATAGAATGATAATTTATGGGGAAGGTTTAGGTATAATTTGTCAAGGTTTTCATTTTATTATCCGTCTCCGTCCGTATAACGTCTTCCGAGCCCGCTAGTTATCTGCCCGTAAAAGCCCCGTGAAAGTCGGTCCAATCAATTAGGAGATAGAAGGATATTGCGGACGAAGTCTTGAGAAACAAAATAAAATAGTCTAAGTTACTTCTTATAAGGTGAGTTATCTTCCAGTGAAAGTCCCGTGAAAATCAGTTCAAGCATTACGGATATTCCACTGCGTCCGAAGGCGAATAAAAAACCTAAATTATTTTTTATGAGGTCTGTTATCTACCAGTGAATACCCCGTGAAAATCGGCCCAAAGTAATGCGGACGAAGCCGCGGACAAATAAAATAGAATATGTCAACCGCTATAATTTCGGTTATCTGGCAGATAGTCTAAGTTACTTCTTATAAGGTGAGTTATCTTAAGGTGAGATTACCCAGAACAAACAAACAAACAGACAAAATATAATAATATAAAAATATAGACAAAGTATAAAAAAAGTTTTTTTTTGGCCATTTGTAGCCATATCCATTCATCAAAAAGTTGTTATTTTAATTGTACATACACAAACTTTATTTTTATAATACGTAATAGAGAACAAATAAAAAATTGGAAATTAAAGTAGTATTAACTATTTGAATAGGAAAACAAAATAAACTTTGAAAATGTTAGCTTTGATACTTACCACATAACTTCAGAATTGGCAGTATGGATTAATTCCTTCGCCTATGAACTATTTGAATAGGAAAACAAAATAAACTTTGAAAATGTTAGCTTTGATACTAACCACATAACTTCAGAATTGGCAGTATGGATTAATTCCTTCGCCTGTCCTATTGAACGAATATTATTACTACTACTTACCACGTTACCATGGCAACGTATATAATAATAACGTAATCACTCAAAAGCAAAAAAAGTGCCCGATTTTGAAACATTCTTCATTGGTACTCTGGTTCTATTGGTCTTAGCGTGATTATATATAGCCTAAAGCCTTCCTCGATAAATGAGCTATCTAAAACCGAAAGACTTTCTCAAATCGGACTGGTAGTTCCTGAGATCATAGCGTTCAACCAAATAAACAAACAAACTCTTCAGCTTTATATATTAGTATAGATTATATCTAATAACAAATTTTCTCAAAAACTGCAAGATAGATATTTATTATTGTTTTGTTAGTGTATCAATTAATATGCTTAGATAAAATAATTTTGTTCAGAATTTATCCTTAATGATGTCGTTTTTTTTATTAATACAAAAAAATTAAGATGATCAGCTAAGAATGAAAAATTTTTTTTTAGTAAGGAGGTAATCTTCATAAAGAAACTTTCGCAAGTAAAAGATTTTATACTACTTGCTAAAACCAAAACATGATAAGCAATTTCACAGAAATAACAGACTCGCAACCGACACACGTTTTATGGAAAAACTTACAGCAAATATAAAGAAAATAAACATTAACGTAAAGGTTTGACACAATTCAGTGGAATTTCTAGAAGGCGCTTTGTCTCCGAACGTCTAGGGGTCTGATTGGAGGCTCAAATAAATTCGCTCGTGTCTTCGAAGACTCGTCGCTCGCTAGTGTACATACACGCCACGTGATCTGAATGGAAGAATTTTAGTTTTATTGCATTGTCTGTCTCACTTGCTGACGTTATACGAGGTCTTAGGAATTTGATGAAAAACTAAGATGGAAACCTTATAGCAAACCATGTAAATCGAACTCCCTATAAGTTATTTTATGTGACTACTATTTACATATGCTAGAAAACACCTTGGGTAAAAAATAATTCGTTGTTGCCTGGAAGAAATATTAATTGTTATTTACAGGTAACTAAACTGTAAATATGAAGTGTCTAACCACAAAAATCTCATTTTATAAATATGTATTTGTTTAGTCAAAACTGAATGACTCTGAAGTGTTAAGTATTATAAATTTTCCTTTTATATGTAGAAGAATCTTATTAATTTTTACAATTGTCGACTTTATAAATACGTGTTTTGTTCAGCTTCGTTCATTGTTCAGTTTTGTCTGTTAAATAAATTAAGTAATGGTCATTGTTATAAACATTATTCAAATATAATTACTGTGTTAATATTTACTATTATTTTATTATCTATACATAAAGACTGTAGGTCTTTTTAATGTGTAGTCCGGTGAAGCTGTTAAGACCTTGCATGGTCAATAGCGTAGTCAGTTCGAAAAAAAAAATCTTTTTAATGTCATGTCTCCTTGTTATATATTTATTACTAGCGGGCCCGGCAGACGTTGTCCCGCCCTGATTATGAAAAAATCCTTGACAAATTATATACTAAAACGTTCCTAATGAATCACCCTATCCATTGGTGAAAACCGCATAAGAATGCGTTCGGTAATTTTTGAGTTTATCGCGAACAGACAGACAAACGCGGTAGGGGACTTTGTTTTATACTATGTAATGATTTAAAGTGTTTTCGGCGGTGAACGTTAGTAACTACAACAGTTACTAACGCTAATGTAAGTATGATTATCTTTTTAACGATAACAATTTTTAATAGTAACTTATTATTATTAAATAATATTACAAAATCTAAGACATCATTTGTTTTTCTGTTCGTTTTAACGTGTTTATCTCTGGCACTTCTAAAAATGTTCATGACTATAAATATTAAAACTTTTATTTTATATTCAATTTATCTTTTATATTCAACTTTTTGGATTTATTTGTATATAGAATTGAAGATTTAAAACGGTAACTACATTTGATTTTTATATCAACTCTAAGGATTCTAAAATATTCAAAACAACATTTCCACGTTCATGATGAAACGGATTTATGGAGCGTAAATCTGTAACATCGTAACGTTAATAATTTTAAAGTTCCTTATGGATTTCCACAACACCGAAGTTTCTCGATTTATATTCATATTTTAACCCTGACCGCTCAAACTCCGACCACATTTACATCCGACTTTAGTGACGATATTAAACTAATCTTGATACATTTAAAGTATGTTAATTTTACAGTTATAATATAAAAACATTATTAAACAACATCCCTAACTAGCTACGTATGTAAAACCATAGTCATGGTCAAACGTTTTAACATACTTTCATATTCAGCTGATTTAAAAACTAATTCCGTATTATGTGTTTAGGACTGTATAAGTTCCCATAAACTTTTAGGCGGTTAAGTGGTCATAATAACTCGCCATTTGAAATTGCTTATGTCAATATAATTTATTGATCACTTGTAAATGTTTTTTTTTATGTCATAGGAGGCAAACGAACACGTGGGTCACCTGATGTTAAGTAATCACCACCGTCCACAGACACTAACAACACCAGGGGAGTCGCAAGTGCGTTGCCAGCTTGTATTTGGGGGGAACGGGGAGGGAAGAGGGGGAGAGGAAGAGAGGGGAGGGGCGTTTCGGAGCTGTCACTGACCAAACGAAACGCGAAAATGTAAGCACTGTTACTTCACGTTGGTTTTCTGTGAAGGGTGGTACTACCCCGGGCGAGCCGACCCATTCATGCTGAAATCAGTAATAGCTTCAGCGTGGCTCTACCACCTACCAGAATTTTTATGGGTAACTACAACACTTGCTCACGTAATGTCATTTAAACGCTTTATAAGACAATTACAATCTTACATGTGTATCGTTATAGGATACTGCTATTGATTTTTAAATAAAAAAATGAGCTGTCACGGGACGCCTGGCAGTTGTGAAACGCATGTGTAACGTAGTAAATAACACTGTATACACTATAGGTATGCGAGCTCAGTGCGGCAAGAGAGATTGCGCATAGTCGCTTGCATATGGCATTGCGTCGCCACGTCTCGCCACGCCAACAATAAGGTTTACCCTCGCCTATAGACGTTTCACATCAAAAGAAAAATCAAGCAAACATCTCAAATGGCGTCAGTAAGTCAGTCATTTCTAATTTAAGATTAGATGTTACCACAATGTCTATAATGCTTGACAAACATGGACTGTTTATCATATTTCTAAAATATTGCTAGAATGTAAGTCCTGGTCACAGAGTACGTTATATAAATAGAGGTCGCACTCGTTCTTTCCAATCAGCGCCTCTATAATATGACTTTCGAACTAACATTGTTGGCTATAAATGTACATTTATAGCTATGTATATATACATACAGCGGTACTGCGTAAATCGTATACAAGTTTTTGATCATTTTTATTAGGCATATCTAAATCCAAGTATGTATATGCAGGAGTCAATGTTATAAGTAGATCCGGACATAGATAAAATTGTTTGTGGGAGACAAGAAAATTTAAGGGAGCACACTCTCGTAACAAATACGTAAACAAAGAGAATGAAAACAAATAGTTGAAAATTGTCAGTTTGAAATGCCAAAATTAATTGTCATCCACCATCTTTTCTTATCAAACTTGCCAAATAATTATATAACAATTATATATTAAAATTATATAACAGTGCCATCTAGGGAGTGGATTGATAACCAAAAATAGACTAGCCTTTTCCATACAAATCCGATTCTGAGAAGTGAAAATAGTGTGGTCCTGGTTATACTACTGACCGGACGTCCGTTCATTTTATGTGCTTCAATTATCAATTCAATTCACAATATTGCTTGTACTAAATGAGTGTACTAGTTGATGTGCATTTATTATTCCTCTATATGTCCATAATTAGATTGTTTTGCTTTGTTTCTTTCTACTTTTGGATAATATAGTGCTTACCATAAAGAACATTAAATTAAGATATCTCTCTTCCTTCTTAAGCTCACATTGACCTAAGTATTTAAAATGTTATTGGTGTCCCTCACATCGTAATATGAAGTTTTGTGGGGGCGGCAAGGGATCGAGCAAGCTAATCAACCTTGTAGAGCCGCCCCCACGGTCCGCCCGGCGGAAGGTGACCGCCGGGCTCCTACCTATAGAGGAGCAGACCGGGCACACACCGGCTGCCCCCCCTCGTCCGCCGGACCTGTGCAATGAGGAAATGGGCCCCCCGGCCCATCCCCTCAGGTCCGGCTAGCTGACCCGTGCAATTTCATCTGCACCAAGTAGGTTATTACCGGTTCCAATTTTATTTCCAAACGCCAAAAACCTTAATAAACCTAAAATCCCATTGTAGCGAAACTTATCGGGTCTAATTTTGACTCGAAACTATACCATATATAACAATTTAAGAGGAACGGTAGGAGGACATCAGTCACGGGGACCACCATGCTTTTTTACATAGATGGCATTTGTAAAAAAAATATGGTGACCTCCACGACAGATTTTCTACTACCATAACCCCTTAGTACAATGAAATTATTATTTACGAACGAAGACGGAAACGTTAAAGCTGGTATAAAAATTCACTGGATTGGGATTTGAAGGAGAAGGACTTGAACACGATTGATTAAAATTTTCGTACAGTTGATATTCAGCAAAAATCAACACAAAATAATTAATTTTAAAATTTATTATTTTTATTTAATTTTGTAACAAATGAGTATATTACAAAGTTGTTAGTAAATAACATGTGACACTTATGAATAAGGTAGGTAAGGCAGATAGTCTTAAATCTTTAACATTAATATTTATTATTTAGCATTATTTAAAAAGTAGAAGTTTACTATAAAATAAATTTAACTTATACTTTAGCCTCAACAACACGTGGTGGTTATGCTATTAAATTGTAGCTTATATGACACATTTGTGGGTTTAACATAGCAGCGCCAGCTATTGATTACTTACTCAATCCAGTCAACAGATATCGCCATCTGTTAAAATCTTTTGGAGTTAACAGATAATTGTAAATGTCAAATAATAGACAAATAATTTGCAATAAAATAATATTGCGGCTATAAATTAAGATGTAAGCTATCGTATCTTTCAAGTTGTATCAAACTGCACACGGTGTGCAAATTTAATTTAAAATCGGTTAAGTACTTTAGGAGTCCATGAGAAACATGTTGTACCGACCCTACTTATGTTGGATAAGGGTAAGAAGAAGAAGAAGATATAGATATATA
>MU159627.1:73545-96254 GCA_015888305.1 Antheraea pernyi
ATATATATATATATACATACATACAGTTATGCAATAATTTTGAAGAAGCTTAAGTTTGTACTGATTTGCAATTTAAACATTTTTAAATTAAGTGAATTCATGATAAATGATTTAAAAGAATTTAAATTACGATTCGTCTATAACTTCTTAAAAAAAAAAACAACGGATTTACATGAATTATTCAGGAACATGATTACTTACTTACTTCAACAAAACTCAATTCAAAGTTTACTACCAATCTAAATTCTTAATGTTTTCCTTTTCTTTTATGCGCAGATTTTCCGCTAAGCGCTTCGACGTCTTGTACTTTTGTTACGAAAGAGAATTAATGTATTTTGTTTTCAATTACTATGCGACAAGACATGTGATTAATGGTGCATTTTCTAAATTGTATTTATTTCTAACACAAACCATAAAGTTCCCACTTTAAAAAAAATCTTAATTCTAATCCTTTTCATATTAAAAAGCTAAAGAAATTGTTTGCTTGATCGCGCTATTCTCAGGAACCTAGTGGTCCAATTTTAAAGAAAATCAATGCTAGATAGCTCGTTTATCGAGAAAGGGTACAGACTATCATTACGCTAAAACCAAGAGGAACGGAGCACAAATAAAAAAGTTTCAAAATTGGGGTTTTCCCCTTTGAGAGCTTCCGCTGTATGCGCTGCGTATACAGTAACTATTCCATGCAGATGAAGTCGAGGGCAGAATCTAGTTATAATAGGTCTTATGACCTATAGGACCTATGAAATTGTCGTTCTGCAGTACTAGCCAAATCCAATCAAAATAATTTTTGTTTGGCTAAGAATTCTAATTTCAAATTAATTTTATTTTAAAAACATAGAATTCTTTTCCAAAAGTAGTTAAAAAAAAATCGTAATTCTATTCTTTTCATATCAAAAAGCTAAAGAAATTGTTTACTTGAACGCGCTATTCTCAGGAACTAGTGGTCCAATTTTAAAGAAAATCAATGCTAGATAGATCATTTATCGAGAAAGGGCATAGACTATCATTACGCTAAAACCAAGAGGGACGGAGCACAAATAAAAAAGCTTCAAAATCGGGGTTCTAAGGGGCTAAGAATTCTAATTTCAAATTAATTTTATTTTAAAAACATGGAATTCTTTTTCCAAAAGTAGTTATTTGTTTATTGGTTAGTGTTACATTTTCATCGCATTTCAATCTTTTTCGTCATCATGGATACGTTAAAAATTCGAGTAATTATGGAATATGAGTACCGTCGTGGCAGCAACGCGGCACAAGCGGCACGCAACATCAACGACGTTTACGGAGCTAACACTACAAACCAACGCACCACCTGTTATTGGTTTGCTCGCTTCCGTTCTGGGAATTTCGACCTGAAAAATGAACCTCGCGGTCGTCCGAAGACTTTGGTCGACAATGACGAATTAAAGGCGATTGTGGAAGCTGATGATACACAATCTACGGCTGAATTAGCAGCAGCTTTCGACGTTAGCGTCAAAACAATATTGGTCCATTTGCGTCAAATTGGCAAGGTAAAAAAGCTTGACAAATGGGTGCCCCACGAACTCAATGATCGCCAGCGCGAAGTACGCGTCGAGACGTGCCTTGCACTGCTCAACAGACACACAAATGAAGGAATTTTGAACCGCATTGTTACCTGCGATGAAAAATGGATTCTGTTTGATAACTGCAAGCACTCAGCAAGTTGATTGGATTCTGGTTCAGCACCTAAACAATGCCCTAAACGAAAACTTACCCCTAGAAAAGTGATGGTCACTGTTTGGTGGTCTAGCGCCGGTGTGACTCATCACAGCTTCTTACCAAACGGGGTGAGCATTACTGCAGATGTGTACTGTGAAGAACTGAACACAATGATGGAGAAGCTGGCACATCCCCAACAAGCATTGGTCAATCGCTCGTCTCCGCTGCTCCTGCACGGCAACGCGCGACCTCATACTGCACAGCAGACGGTCTCCAAGTTACAAGAACTGGGGTTGGAAGTTCTCCGTCATCCGCCCTACTCACCAGACCTTGCGCCTACAGACTACTACTTTTTCCAGAATTTGGATAACTCCTTGGTGGGAAAAAAAATCAATACCCGAGAGGCAGTACAAAATGCCTTTGAAGAATTTGTTGCCTCCCGTCCAGCTGATTTCTTTAAGAAGGGCATCAATAAACTGCCACTGCGTAGACAAAGATGCATTGATTGCATGGGTGATTACTTCGATTAATACAAATAAAAAATACATGAAAAAAATTCGTTTCAATTTGTTCATACTAAACGGCAATTTCATAGGTAAAGACCTATTATAAAAGAGAGCACGAGTTTGTTTATTACACTCTCTCGCTTTAACTACTGAATCGATCATTATAAAATCTTACATACATGTTCGCAGTAGTACACAAAAGGACACAGTTATTTTTTTCATGTAGAAAGTACTATTCCCGAGAGATATGTTAAAACTATAATAATGCGAGCGAAGCCGTGTAAAAAAGCTAGTAGATAACTCAGTCGAAAGGTAAACGACAGTTATCGTACATGATAAGCAGAGCGAGTCACTATGACGGGTAATCACTATATGCAATGCAGTGTTGTCCAGATCGAGTACATTTGAATACACTCAAAAGTTACATTACTCAATACAATCATTATTTATCGTAAAATGTAATTTACTGACATCACTTCTCACTGCTGCATCAATATTAATAATTCTAATGGTTAGAAATATAAGCATAATATTAACGAATATTTTATATTTAGAAGCCATTACTTATTTATAAAACATAACAGAAAAAAGTACGCTTTCTATGGTAATACAAGTTATCGTACGAAATTGACCTAAATCGAAATACTATTAGGCGACTAATTGAATTTTAGGAAAAGGTTCTATTTGAATGAAATTCTGTATTCAGATAACATTTTACTTTCTAAATTTACTTAGATAAGTATCTATTAAATACATCAAGCAAAGCGTTATTTAAGCGTTTGTTGCCAATTAATACAATGCCCTTTAGGCCATTTAAAACTACTTTAGGCCCGTTGAGCAGTATTTTTGGTAGGAGATAAATTTATACTTTCGCGTCATGATATGCTAGTAAGCATGACCGAACGTATTATTAAGCTTGCGTCAGACTAGCGACGCGACGCGCAGAACAGAGACCTGTGTACATGTTATATATTTTGTAATGAGATTGTGCAGCCCATCATATGTTATAGGTTAGTAAATAATCAGACTAGAATTAATTTAAAAATTCAAAAAGAAGAATACATAATTTTCCACTTCTGTCAGCGGTCCTAACGACTACCTTAATTTTTTTATTAAAACGACTATGACTTTCTATGACTATATTACTGAATAGTTTTTTTTTAACTTTATTTTTGGCTACCAATATTTTAGATTATTTCTTCCATGGTCAAGTAGTTAATAGTATTACAAGTTCTTCTTCTATTCCATTTTCGGCAATCAGTCTTCTACTAGACTATTGTTGCCATTGTCAAGTGAGTATCGATGTAACAAGTTTCTTGATATAACTTCAATGAATGCCATTGTCGAGTAGTTAATAGTATTTCAAGTTCTTCTTCCATTCCATTTTGGCAATCAGTTTGCCAAAATGGAATGGAAGAAGAACTTGAAATACTATTAACTACTCGACAATGGCATTCATTGAAGTTTTATCAAGAAACTTGTTACATCGATATCGATGTAACAAGTTTCTTGATAAAACTTCAATGAATGCCATTGTCGAGTAGTTAATAGTATTTCAAGTTCTTCTTCCATTCCATTTTGGCAATCAGTCTTCTAGTAGACTATTGTTGCCATTGTCAAGTGAGTATCGATGTAACAAGTTTCTTGATATAACTTCAATGAATGCCATTGTCGAGTAGTTAATAGTATTTCAAGTTCTTCTTCCATTCCATTTTGGCAATCAGTCTTCTAGTAGACTATTGTTGCCATTGTCAAGTGAGTATCGATGTAACAAGTTTCTTGATATAACTTCAATGAATGCCATTGTCGAGTAGTTAATAGTATTTCAAGTTCTTCTTCCATTCCATTTTGGCAATCAGTCTTCTAGTAGACTATTGTTGCCATTGTCAAGTGAGTATCGATGTAACAAGTTTCTTGATATAACTTCAATGAATGCCATTGTCGAGTAGTTAATAGTATTTCAAGTTCTTCTTCCATTCCATTTTGGCAATCAGTCTTCTAGTAGACTATTGTTGCCATTGTCAAGTGAGTATCGATGTAACAAGTTTCTTGATATAACTTCAATGAATGCCATTGTCGAGTAGTTAATAGTATTTCAAGTTCTTCTTCCATTCCATTTTGGCAATCAGTCTTCTAGTAGACTATTGTTGCCATTGTCAAGTGAGTATCGATGTAACAAGTTTCTTGATATAACTTCAATGAATGCCATTGTCGAGTAGTTAATAGTATTTCAAGTTCTTCTTCCATTCCATTTTGGCAATCAGTCTTCTAGTAGACTATTGTTGCCATTGTCAAGTGAGTATCGATGTAACAAGTTTCTTGATATAACTTCAATGAATGCCATTGTCGAGTAGTTAATAGTATTTCAAGTTCTTCTTCCATTCCATTTTGGCAATCAGTCTTCTAGTAGACTATTGTTGCCATTGTCAAGTGAGTATCGATGTAACAAGTTTCTTGATATAACTTCAATGAATGCCATTGTCGAGTAGTTAATAGTATTTCAAGTTCTTCTTCCATTCCATTTTGGCAATCAGTCTTCTAGTAGACTATTGTTGCCATTGTCAAGTGAGTATCGATGTAACAAGTTTCTTGATATAACTTCAATGAATGCCATTGTCGAGTAGTTAATAGTATTTCAAGTTCTTCTTCCATTCCATTTTGGCAATCAGTCTTCTAGTAGACTATTGTTGCCATTGTCAAGTGAGTATCGATGTAACAAGTTTCTTGATATAACTTCAATGAATGCCATTGTCGAGTAGTTAATAGTATTTCAAGTTCTTCTTCCATTCCATTTTGGCAATCAGTCTTCTAGTAGACTATTGTTGCCATTGTCAAGTGAGTATCGATGTAACAAGTTTCTTGATATAACTTCAATGAATGCCATTGTCGAGTAGTTAATAGTATTTCAAGTTCTTCTTCCATTCCATTTTGGCAATCAGTCTTCTAGTAGACTATTGTTGCCATTGTCAAGTGAGTATCGATGTAACAAGTTTCTTGATATAACTTCAATGAATGCCATTGTCGAGTAGTTAATAGTATTTCAAGTTCTTCTTCCATTCCATTTTGGCAATCAGTCTTCTAGTAGACTATTGTTGCCATTGTCAAGTGAGTATCGATGTAACAAGTTTCTTGATATAACTTCAATGAATGCCATTGTCGAGTAGTTAATAGTATTTCAAGTTCTTCTTCCATTCCATTTTGGCAATCAGTCTTCTAGTAGACTATTGTTGCCATTGTCAAGTGAGTATCGATGTAACAAGTTTCTTGATATAACTTCAATGAATGCCATTGTCGAGTAGTTAATAGTATTTCAAGTTCTTCTTCCATTCCATTTTGGCAATCAGTCTTCTAGTAGACTATTGTTGCCATTGTCAAGTGAGTATCGATGTAACAAGTTTCTTGATATAACTTCAATGAATGCCATTGTCGAGTAGTTAATAGTATTTCAAGTTCTTCTTCCATTCCATTTTGGCAATCAGTCTTCTAGTAGACTATTGTTGCCATTGTCAAGTGAGTATCGATGTAACAAGTTTCTTGATATAACTTCAATGAATGCCATTGTCGAGTAGTTAATAGTATTTCAAGTTCTTCTTCCATTCCATTTTGGCAATCAGTCTTCTAGTAGACTATTGTTGCCATTGTCAAGTGAGTATCGATGTAACAAGTTTCTTGATATAACTTCAATGAATGCCATTGTCGAGTAGTTAATAGTATTTCAAGTTCTTCTTCCATTCCATTTTGGCAATCAGTCTTCTAGTAGACTATTGTTGCCATTGTCAAGTGAGTATCGATGTAACAAGTTTCTTGATATAACTTCAATGAATGCCATTGTCGAGTAGTTAATAGTATTTCAAGTTCTTCTTCCATTCCATTTTGGCAATCAGTCTTCTAGTAGACTATTGTTGCCATTGTCAAGTGAGTATCGATGTAACAAGTTTCTTGATATAACTTCAATGAATGCCATTGTCGAGTAGTTAATAGTATTTCAAGTTCTTCTTCCATTCCATTTTGGCAATCAGTCTTCTAGTAGACTATTGTTGCCATTGTCAAGTGAGTATCGATGTAACAAGTTTCTTGATATAACTTCAATGAATGCCATTGTCGAGTAGTTAATAGTATTTCAAGTTCTTCTTCCATTCCATTTTGGCAATCAGTCTTCTAGTAGACTATTGTTGCCATTGTCAAGTGAGTATCGATGTAACAAGTTTCTTGATATAACTTCAATGAATGCCATTGTCGAGTAGTTAATAGTATTTCAAGTTCTTCTTCCATTCCATTTTGGCAATCAGTCTTCTAGTAGACTATTGTTGCCATTGTCAAGTGAGTATCGATGTAACAAGTTTCTTGATATAACTTCAATGAATGCCATTGTCGAGTAGTTAATAGTATTTCAAGTTCTTCTTCCATTCCATTTTGGCAATCAGTCTTCTAGTAGACTATTGTTGCCATTGTCAAGTGAGTATCGATGTAACAAGTTTCTTGATATAACTTCAATGAATGCCATTGTCGAGTAGTTAATAGTATTTCAAGTTCTTCTTCCATTCCATTTTGGCAATCAGTCTTCTAGTAGACTATTGTTGCCATTGTCAAGTGAGTATCGATGTAACAAGTTTCTTGATATAACTTCAATGAATGCCATTGTCGAGTAGTTAATAGTATTTCAAGTTCTTCTTCCATTCCATTTTGGCAATCAGTCTTCTAGTAGACTATTGTTGCCATTGTCAAGTGAGTATCGATGTAACAAGTTTCTTGATATAACTTCAATGAATGCCATTGTCGAGTAGTTAATAGTATTTCAAGTTCTTCTTCCATTCCATTTTGGCAATCAGTCTTCTAGTAGACTATTGTTGCCATTGTCAAGTGAGTATCGATGTAACAAGTTTCTTGATATAACTTCAATGAATGCCATTGTCGAGTAGTTAATAGTATTTCAAGTTCTTCTTCCATTCCATTTTGGCAATCAGTCTTCTAGTAGACTATTGTTGCCATTGTCAAGTGAGTATCGATGTAACAAGTTTCTTGATATAACTTCAATGAATGCCATTGTCGAGTAGTTAATAGTATTTCAAGTTCTTCTTCCATTCCATTTTGGCAATCAGTCTTCTAGTAGACTATTGTTGCCATTGTCAAGTGAGTATCGATGTAACAAGTTTCTTGATATAACTTCAATGAATGCCATTGTCGAGTAGTTAATAGTATTTCAAGTTCTTCTTCCATTCCATTTTGGCAATCAGTCTTCTAGTAGACTATTGTTGCCATTGTCAAGTGAGTATCGATGTAACAAGTTTCTTGATATAACTTCAATGAATGCCATTGTCGAGTAGTTAATAGTATTTCAAGTTCTTCTTCCATTCCATTTTGGCAATCAGTCTTCTAGTAGACTATTGTTGCCATTGTCAAGTGAGTATCGATGTAACAAGTTTCTTGATATAACTTCAATGAATGCCATTGTCGAGTAGTTAATAGTATTTCAAGTTCTTCTTCCATTCCATTTTGGCAATCAGTCTTCTAGTAGACTATTGTTGCCATTGTCAAGTGAGTATCGATGTAACAAGTTTCTTGATATAACTTCAATGAATGCCATTGTCGAGTAGTTAATAGTATTTCAAGTTCTTCTTCCATTCCATTTTGGCAATCAGTCTTCTAGTAGACTATTGTTGCCATTGTCAAGTGAGTATCGATGTAACAAGTTTCTTGATATAACTTCAATGAATGCCATTGTCGAGTAGTTAATAGTATTTCAAGTTCTTCTTCCATTCCATTTTGGCAATCAGTCTTCTAGTAGACTATTGTTGCCATTGTCAAGTGAGTATCGATGTAACAAGTTTCTTGATATAACTTCAATGAATGCCATTGTCGAGTAGTTAATAGTATTTCAAGTTCTTCTTCCATTCCATTTTGGCAATCAGTCTTCTAGTAGACTATTGTTGCCATTGTCAAGTGAGTATCGATGTAACAAGTTTCTTGATATAACTTCAATGAATGCCATTGTCGAGTAGTTAATAGTATTTCAAGTTCTTCTTCCATTCCATTTTGGCAATCAGTCTTCTAGTAGACTATTGTTGCCATTGTCAAGTGAGTATCGATGTAACAAGTTTCTTGATATAACTTCAATGAATGCCATTGTCGAGTAGTTAATAGTATTTCAAGTTCTTCTTCCATTCCATTTTGGCAATCAGTCTTCTAGTAGACTATTGTTGCCATTGTCAAGTGAGTATCGATGTAACAAGTTTCTTGATATAACTTCAATGAATGCCATTGTCGAGTAGTTAATAGTATTTCAAGTTCTTCTTCCATTCCATTTTGGCAATCAGTCTTCTAGTAGACTATTGTTGCCATTGTCAAGTGAGTATCGATGTAACAAGTTTCTTGATATAACTTCAATGAATGCCATTGTCGAGTAGTTAATAGTATTTCAAGTTCTTCTTCCATTCCATTTTGGCAATCAGTCTTCTAGTAGACTATTGTTGCCATTGTCAAGTGAGTATCGATGTAACAAGTTTCTTGATATAACTTCAATGAATGCCATTGTCGAGTAGTTAATAGTATTTCAAGTTCTTCTTCCATTCCATTTTGGCAATCAGTCTTCTAGTAGACTATTGTTGCCATTGTCAAGTGAGTATCGATGTAACAAGTTTCTTGATATAACTTCAATGAATGCCATTGTCGAGTAGTTAATAGTATTTCAAGTTCTTCTTCCATTCCATTTTGGCAATCAGTCTTCTAGTAGACTATTGTTGCCATTGTCAAGTGAGTATCGATGTAACAAGTTTCTTGATATAACTTCAATGAATGCCATTGTCGAGTAGTTAATAGTATTTCAAGTTCTTCTTCCATTCCATTTTGGCAATCAGTCTTCTAGTAGACTATTGTTGCCATTGTCAAGTGAGTATCGATGTAACAAGTTTCTTGATATAACTTCAATGAATGCCATTGTCGAGTAGTTAATAGTATTTCAAGTTCTTCTTCCATTCCATTTTGGCAATCAGTCTTCTAGTAGACTATTGTTGCCATTGTCAAGTGAGTATTGATGTAACAAGTTTCTTGATAACTACCATTGTCAAGTGAGTATCGATGTAACAAGTTTCTTGATATAACTTCAATGAATGCCATTGTCGAGTAGTTAATAGTATTTCAAGTTCTTCTTGCATTCCATTTTGGCAACCAGTCTTCTAGTAGACCATCACTGCCATTGTCAAGTAAGTATCGACATCACAAGTTTCTTGATATAATTTCAATGAACTAACAAGATGGTGGCCAACTTGTTAGAACTTTCCATGGAATTTTTGTTGCATCTCAGAATTCATGGTCCTTGGTATTATTTTCCATTCACTTCACTTTTGCACAATAAACAAACTATATTACATAAAACACCGCCAATTTTACACAATATAGAGTCAAATAACACAAGATTATGGATAAAATATAAAGACCACTACATGGACTTCCAAAATCCCGCCAAAAACTCCGAATGAAAAGTTATACGGACAATTATTGTTACAATCAAAGGCAAAGGCCTACATGTTATACAGCCTAATTTCATACAAAAAGGTTTTACGTATTATTATGAATTGAAAATTCGACCTGTCTTTTATTACTCATTATTTATGTACTTAATTTCCACCAAGCCATTTTGCTTTAATAAATTGTATAATGGCTATAAATAAATAAGATCACAAAAATATATTGATTAAATGAATGTTACAAACATAAATGGTACAACAAACAATACGAGAAATTATTTTTACCTTCGACCGTAACATTAACGTTGATTTTTTTTCCGCATACCCGTGACGGATACCCGCGGCAATTAGCGTCCGGAAATTACACAAGAAAACACCGAGCCATCCATCACCTGCTCCTGAAAAAATAAAGCTCAGAAATCTGCGTCGGACCGCGCAGCTTACAAGCCGCCATTCAACGCTGAGGCATGACGATGCGTTTTTCCTTTATGAAATTCGGTTTACGATGGACAATACCGGCTTATATACCTATATACATGTACATTACTATACTGCTTTTTTATATATTGGACATGATATTTGTTATGAATAAAAAAAAAGAAATTGTCCTCATTAGTAGGTCACGTACCTACCACGGTCACGTGCCTAATGGCGAATAGTGGAATCTGGCTCGAGAAGGGCCATGAAAGGGAAGGAATAGATGAATCCGGCTCGAGAAGGACCATAAATTATAGAGGGAATAGTGGCTTGAACCGGTAGGTAGTGTGGTCAAATCACTTTTCCTTCACTTCCATTGAATGCGGTTTTAATATAAGGGCAGATGTGGACTGTATTTTTAGCGGTCTGCGACGCCAAAGGCATTACGGATACATGCTCAATCGCGGGATTCAAAGGTATACAATCAATTGAGCTGGGAAAAAGAAAACATAGACACTTACTTGGCTGAGGTACGTCCTGGTATCACTGGTAGCCTGCTGTGGTGGAGGCACTCTTATTTTTACAGCGCCGGACATAAACGGTATGTACATGATGGGTATGGAAGAAATATATTTAAACTAGCTCTTGCTAGTGGTTTAGCTCGTGTTATTGTAGATTTAACCTATACCTCGGGAACATTTTAGGTGGTAGAGCCACGCTGTAGCTATTAGTAGTTTCAGCATAAATGGGTCGGCTCACCCGAAGTAGCACCCTCTCTACCACCATCTCCCAGAAAACCTACGTGAAGTAACAGTGCTTGCATTGTTGCGTTTCGTTCGGTCAGTGAGAGTGCCGCAGGACCACCTCCCTTTCCCTGTCCCGTGTCCCTACCCCTACCGCCTCCCCCATACACAGGCAGGCAACGCACTTGCGAGTCCCCTGGTGTTGCTAGTGTCTATGGACGGGGGTGATCACTTAACATCAGGTGACTCATCTGTTCGTTTGCCTGCTTTTGATTGAAAAAAAACATCAGATTTTTTTAGACAAAAAGAACTCTATGTACCCTTTTGTAACCCTGACAACTTATATGTGAAGTATGAAGATAATCAGTTAAGGCGTGAATTAACGAATAAACAAATTAGTACTTATAGTATCAATAAGGATACGAACAATAACTAGTTATCTGGAAGACGAAAAATCTATCACGTACAATGAGACAAACTAAATCGATCAAAAGACTTATATCTGCCTATTGAGAAAAAATCCTCACCCTATTTACTCAGGTTAATGGATATCATAAACAAGGTATGTATCGGTTGAAATGTCGACGGGTCCCGGAAATCACGTGTAAAATCTCCATTAAGGACACCTCGGTTCTACGACTGATCCGGGATGAGCAGCCATCTATCGGACACGGCCTATAGCTGGGACTCGTGACCCGAATCGCGGATCACCAAAAAGGTTTTAGTGTGTGGTACAAATAAACAAGACATCGCTTGCTAAGGTATGTATAATAGGCAACGCATCTTCAAATTTTTATGTTAAGAATGTTTTCTGTTACAAAAGTATGAACAAATTTTTACTAATAGCTTATTTTAATTATCCACAAATTATAAGTATATACACCAAAAATGAATTGATTAAATAATAATGAGTATAATTACTACTTACTCAATTTTTACTGAAATATTACTGAATTCAAAAGTTAAATTTTTCAAAAAAGGTTTTCTTCAACGAAAGTTCGAGGTTGTTATAAGACTCGTTCGAAGGTCAATACTACCACAGGTTCGGAAAACAACCCAGTCATCGAGAACAGCATTAAATTTTTTTAAACGGTGTTTAAATTAAAATAAAGTTTTTTATTGTACTGTACTGTAGTTAATACGTGCATGGATTATTTTATCGTCTTCAAGTTTATCACTGGAAAAACATACCTCTCAATTGTTATATGAACCGTGAACTCCTGATCCCCCTGTGGCAGAAATCTTCATTGAGACGGAAGAAACGATTGTCTCCTTCGTACGATTAATGTACATAAACCTTATTAAATTAGAAATGAAAATGTAGGTTTGAACACATATAAATTTTACAATAATTCTTTTTTTTTATAAAAATTCATTTGGAATGAGATCGCTTGAACTCGCTTACAACTTATATTTTTAACTATCTACCGACTTCATCTACATTATTTGGTTATAGAATGCGTTACTTTGCACTTCCGGAATTGATGATGTAAAAACGTTTGTTGCAGGAAGACGTGGTAGCGGCCAATTAATTCCAAGTGGACGTGCAAAGTAGCGTTCACTATAATATTCATCGACGTTGTCCTACGCATGCGTAACACACCGCTTGCTCCTCTACACTACAGCAATAAAATATACTTACATCTACCAATTGAATCTTTGATCACAGTTTTTTAAAACTTTAATGACTTGATATTCATTGAAGATATCTTTTTGATGATGACGGTGAATTTTTTTAGATAAATAAAATGTCCAACAAGCAAAACTAAAAAAATAATCGAAATCTACTCGGTAGTTACTGCGTGATTACGACATACCTCTATTTTCATTTATGTATAGGTACATTATTCCTTCATTGTTTTTGAAGTTATACTTCTTTTGGCGAGCTAGGGAAAAATGATGAGAGTAGATTTTTACGATACGCGCGCATACTGTCACGAAACACCGATACCTTGAAGTTATTACGATGCGCGCGCACACCTTCACGAAAAACCGACACTCTGAAGTTATTACGATGCGCACGCACACCTTCACGAAAAACCGACACCCTGAAGTTATTACGATGCGCGCGCACACCTTCACGAAAAACCGATAACCTGAAGTTATTACGATGCGCGCGCACACCTTCACGAAAAACCGATAACCTGAAGTTATTACGATAGGCGCGCACACCTTCACGAAAAACCGACACCCTGAAGTTATTACGATGCGCGCGCACACTTCACGAAAAACCGATAACCTGAAGTTATTACGATGCGCGCCCACACCGTCACGAAAAACCGACACTCTGACACCCAGCTAACTAGCTATAATCAACATTTTGTTTCTTTGTATTTCTTTGTATTAAAACTTTCAATGTATTAAATACCCTTTTTCTATTGTTAGTGTTGTATTTTCTACAAACGTAGAATAAGGCGAAAGATAAAATTTATGAGAAGATTTTTATCTTTTTACGCCAAAAAAGTATAATTTCTAACGCGCACATAAGTACACACACACTTTTTTTGTATTTTAAATTGTACAATTGGTTTGCGACCGTCATACACTAAGGCGATTAAATACACAAACAGTGGTCGT
The DNA here is from genome assembly GCA_015888305.1 of Antheraea pernyi. Lineage (NCBI taxonomy): Eukaryota > Metazoa > Arthropoda > Insecta > Lepidoptera > Saturniidae > Antheraea > Antheraea pernyi. Next base: position 86,935 of record MU159627.1, read on the forward strand.
AAAGTTATGTTTAAAATTTTACGTCCCATATACCAATTAGCCCTTTTAGTCGTCTTTCAAACCAACTGGACCTCGGAGTAATTTTAATGATTAATGTATTCAAGCGACAATACGAATCCTCGCGGTTATCTAACGGGACAAAGAAAGGGCGCGTCTATTCATATATCACATCCAGACTTGACCCTTCCTTCAACTGCAACGATCTAGCAAAACTGGAAGAGTTCGCAATTACTACAATCGTGGTTTATTATTATTATTATAATAAATAAATAAGTATACTTTGCACATTATAGGTTTTATAATGTGACCATAATGTCATATGTTAAATGGCTGTCTAAAATTGTAAAGTCGATGAACCTACGAAGGGGCTGATTATTGTACTATTGTAGGTGGTAGAGCCACGCTGAAGATATTATTGGTTTCAGCTCGAATGGGTCGGCTCACCACCACCCTCTCATCCTGTTCGTGTATCATGGCGAGTGTTCTGAAGAGTTTTTCAAATTAATCCCTTCCTCTCCTTTTCACAACCGAACCACGCGCGCTGGTTTTCAAAGCCACAGTTTAAGGTAACTCCTATCTGGGCACGAACTAAAAAGTTCGCTACATCTTATTTTTGCCGTACCGTGAAGCTGTGGAACAATCTCCCGGCTAGTGTGTTCCCTCCTTCCTATAACATGGGGTCCTTCAAGCGTAACGTGAAGAGACATTTACGCATGCCGTCATGACAACGACGACCGCCGGAGGAGGGAGTATCTCTCGGTGGTCGCTGTTGTTTTTGGATTGTACTGTGCTTACCATCAGGCACAGAGCAGTCACTTTGCCGGGCTACAATAAAAAAAAAACCGACGTGAAGTAACAGTGCTTGCATTGTCGCGTTTCGTCAGGTCAGTGAGAGCGCCGGAGGCCCACCTCCCTCTCCTATCCCCCCTGCCTCCCTTTCCCCCAAACACAGGCTGGCAACTCACTTTCGACTACCCTGATGTTGTTAGTGTCTATGGACGATAGTGAACACTTAACATCAGGTGACCTAAATGTTAGTTTACTGCTATGACATTAAAAAAAAACATTATTACACAGAGCACAATATTCTGTTAACATATTATTTTTCGATACAGCGAAACTATTCTCTAGCTAATACAATGTAATAAGATTCTTATAACTTAGCAAATTGAGATTGATGAGAACGACTTTTATATCCTTGTTCTATAGAGAAAACCTTCAAACAACTAACTACTCTCTAAAAGTTGTATTGAAATGTCTGAAACATTCAAAGGACATTACAGTATAACTTACAGTTACAGTTATACAATTTAATATATCAAAATTTCCTTTTGTTACATAGATATATATTTTAATTCATAGTATTGGCAAATATTATTGTATCGTCTAAATCCCAACTAATACAAAAAATGTGAAAGTAGGTTCGATTGTTTGTTATTCCGTCCGATTTAATTGCTCACCAGATCATCACATAATTTTGTATGCACCTTGTTAGAAAAAGACATAGGGAATCTTTCATTCAAAATAAAATACTGTTCCCTAAGGATATATCAAATCTACAATAAAACGAGCGAAGCCACGAACAAAAGTTAGTACATAGACAATTCCATGTTCCGGTAACCAATTTGAATAGTTAATATACAGAGCACCGCTATACAATATATGTATTAATTACATTTAAAAAAAAAAGTATACATCCGTAATCAGTTACCTACTACTATTACTTCCATTAATTATTTGAATTTTAAAGTAATGTAAAAACAAAGTAAATTCCTTTATGCCTAAAGTATTAAGGCTCGCTTAAGTATTTCTCTTGCAGATTCATTCCATGCCTGTATTGAGGAAGGCAGAAAGTATGAAAGGCTGCATTTGTTAAGGTTTCATATTATTGTTCCTAGTTTCATATATTATACTGTTAGGATAATAAAGAAAGCAGACAAAGTCGCGGGCATCAGCTAGCTGTTAATAAAGTCCGCTTACCCGTTAGCTTATATCACAGAAATAAATTGCTGTTCCTGTTCATTTCAAACAGACCGTGTTTCATTTCGACGTGCATTAAATTCATTCAACATGAAAATATCTATTTGTAGTTTTAGACTAAACAAGTCCCGGGGTTGTGGTTTTGAACGCAGAGTCCATTTACCCGCGGCGAAATTTAGTTCCGGACGCTCTCTAATGTTCCGGTTTGTGCGAATTTAACGAAACGGATAAATGTTAATGTTACGAAATAGGACAATGTTTACTCTGTGCTCCTTAGTTGAATGTTCTCTTTCAAGGCTGAGACGTTTTAATAACACAGGAAATGGTTTTATTGTTTTATGGAAATTATATTTTATATCTAGATTAATAGTTATACTACAACAATATTTTCAATGTATATACCATTTTAAAAATGTAGAATACACAGCCTAGTTTTTTTAATTTATATTTTTGTAGGTGGTAGAGCCACTCAAGCTTGGCCGCTCGCCCGGGATAGTACCACCCTCTCATAGAAAACCGAAGTGAAGTTACAGTGCTAGTAGTAGCATTGTTGCATTTCGTTCGGTCAGCGAGAGCGCTGGTGCCCCACTTCCCCTCTCTTCCCATGCCCCCCCCCCCTTTCTCCAAAACACAGGCTGGTAACGCACTTTTGACTCCTCTGGTGTTGTTAGTGTCAATGGACGGTTAACATTAGATGACCAACCTGGACGGTTGCCTGCTATGACACAAAAAAAAAATTCAGTGTCATGACGTTTGTCCACGATGAACTCCGAAACTGTTCATCCGATCTTCATGACAGTTGACATTTGTGTAGTTTGATCCCACTTGAGATAGGATTATATTTCTATTAATGGCTACAACATTTTTAATTACAAATTAAATTATTGTCAATGTCGATTATTGTTATTAATTGTAAATTTCATCAGCCTTGAACAGATGGCGCTTTAATTTAGTTTGCTGACAGAAATTATAGGACCAACTGTTATAGATGTCTCATAGACGACGCCTCGTTTTAATTGTGAATTTCATTTTCTACTCCAGTTTATTCTATGGTGCACGTGTTCTGTTAATTTATTTGCTACGTAAGCTCGCTTTTTCTGTATCCAAATACATTATCATAATATTAATTCAATATTTAATAACTGAGCCAAAGCAACGCGTGGCCGGGTCAGTTAGTACTTTATACATTTTAGCCTTTTGTCAATAATCGCATCTCACGTTAAAGTAGCAGGCCCGGCGGACGTCGTCCCGCACTGATAATAAAAAAAAATGACAAATTATAAACCTGAACTACCTCATTAATCACTTTATCTACTGGTGAAAAGTAATTTTTAGTTTAGTCTAGTTTTTGAGTTTTTCGCGAACAGACAGACGTAGCAGAGGACCTTGTTTTATAATATGTAAGAGGACAATGTGGTCTAACATGGTAAACTACTGGGTCGCAACCACCATGTATATGGCAAAAAAGCCCGTCATAGTGACTCGCTTTTGCGAGTCGCGTTTCGGGGTCAGCCTGTGCATATCCAGCTTTTCGTAGGCCGGCATGACAGCGGCGACCGGCGATGGATATTATATCACTCGGTGGTCGCCGTTGTTTTTGGATTGTACTGTGCTTACCATCAGGCGCAGTGCAGTCATTTTACCGTGCTACTATAGAAAAAAAAAAACAAAACACGCTAACACTACAAAAAAAAACAACACCCAGTAGATGCTGATGCTCACAGATACGATTTTTAATTTACACATTAAATAAAACGATAACAAAAAAATGGTGCGGACCAAGAGTTTGCAGATAAGAAGAAGAAAAAAAACAAGCCTAGTGGGTGACTGGCTCTTAAGTGCAGCCACCAGAAAACACCAACTGGCGGTTTGCGATAGAATTTTAACCTGGAGGAAGGTCTACCGGGCGGCAGTGTTAGAAAAGCCCTACCACCATGCTGTAGTTTCATCATTATATTTTCCATCATCGAAAGCTCATACGTTCCGAAGATTAGTTCAGGCAAACAATAGACACGTCACTCTTATTTATATGTATATATTATTAAATCTTCTTTCCGAAATTACAATAGTATAAGTCAAAAGTGATTTAGAAACTACGCTAAGGCTTTTGAGATAAACAGAAATGGAAAACGTATGTAGGTGTAAATGAAAATACTCGACAGTGGTTAGACATAAACTAATAATGAAATCTATTAAACATAAAGAAATACCTTACAGCCCTTATCCCACCTAAGTAGATACCGCAGAACATGTTTTCTTCTTCCACTGTCCTCTGTCAGCTGACATCTTGTCATTCACGTTTTTTTATTATCAAATTATTCTTCATACAATCTATCCACAGCCACTTCAGTCTTCCTATACTTCTATATCTGTCTACGTTGATACTCAACACTATTCCTGTTATATGGAATAAACAGGATTCTCCGCGATAAATTAAAAAGTAAAAACTGAATCGAAATCTCCAACCAGAGATCATCGTTATCTTTTGCTTGTCTTTATCATAATGTAATACCACTTGTAACGTTAAATGTACTGAAATAATTTTGGTAAGCTAGAGTAGAAAAAAGTCGAATAAAGGGAGAAAAACAGAGGAGCTTAACGCTTTTTCCTTACGTGACAATTTCTATGAGCTAACTCGTACCTAAAGCCGCGGTAAGAATCTTAGTTCCAAAAATCTTTCTTTCAATATACAAGCTGTGGTATTACCCAATTACCCTAATTCTTGTACTCTACCGATGATTTTAGTAGCCTTGTAGGTAATATTTTTAAATGTAATCAATTGTGATATCCTATATTATAACAAAGCGTCTAAGCTAAAATATTTCAGAACTTAATGTAATGTCAATCCGTATTTAAATAAAATAAAAGCAGTTATTTTCGTTTAACATCCAAAAACACTTTGGCTGCTAATGGGATTGCTAGGTTAAAATATGTCATTTTATATTCCATATATACTATTATAATAATATCTTTCATATCAACGATAAAATTAACGTCGAAATATGGCACCCGACTGGTGACGGGTTAAAACAGCCCGGAGCACTCCGCTCGCTGGAACAGAACAACGTGTGTCCAATATACTCATATTTTAGTCGGTAGCGAGCATCAAAAGGTTTATTTTACATGGAATTGTTTGTTTCACCAACCATTTTAATTGTTAAACTTTTACGCAGTATTAATTTATTCTATAAAATAAACAAACAAACAGATAATTTAAAAATATAAACGCAATGTATGTTATATTTTGCCTGCAGGAAGCCTTTTGCGATTAAAACCTTATTACTTTACCTTTACCTTATTACTTTAAGTGTAGGCAACGAAACTACGGTCTCATTCTCGCGCCCACTGGACGTCGCATAAACCTTGCTTATTCGTGCGTTCCGACAATATCAACCGTATAAGTACATTATCATTATTAATAATAATAATGAATAATCAACAGTAGTTTAATGATATCTCCGATATCATTTTATCCACTACGTATGAATAATACATTATAATATTAATTCTTGTTGAAATATATTTCTGCATATGTATTCTGCATTTTGTTCTCTACCTGCTCCAAATCAAACAGGTCAGAAGTTTCATGAATAAAATCGCTTTACTGTTAATGCTCACGTAATTTAGATCAATTAAGCATAGTTCATGAAAATTCTGTAGGAATATGTTCCAACATTTTAATTTTTATATTGTTACATAAATTATATTAGAGCGCCCGGTGGACGTTGTCCCGCCCTGATAATAAAAAAGTACCTTGACAAATTATATACCTAAACTGGCCTCATGGATCACTTTATTTATTGGTGAAAACAGCAAAAAAAAACCGTTTAGTAGTTTTTGAGCTTATCGCGAACAGATAGACAGACAGACGTGGCAGAGAACTATATTTTATAATATGTAACGATTATAGAAAATTATATTTGAAGGTTATTATTATATTATATCTGAAGGTTTTTTGGAACTATTTATCTTGTTTGTACCCTGTTAATAGAAACTCCATCACAGATTTCATCAAAAAGTTAAATCGAAGAAAATCTAACTACAAATTGAAACCAGCCTTTAATTCAGACAGACGTATCCTCATTACGACTAAACTGAATTCTCAATTTAAGTTCCTCAATAAGTTTATATTCTTGTTATCTCATAAACGTAGAAGACAACACTTGGCGTTCGAATATAGGTGCCTTTAGTTGTAATGGCCCGTGCGCCAAGCGTTTAAAGATACATTAGAGGTATAAGTTTGGTCATTAGTAGGATACCTTTCAGACCGTAAGAAAAACGACCTCTAAGAATAATGGGAGCTTCAAATTATTCGTAACTTTATTATTCTGAGTATGTCTGCAATAGTTATTTTTTCTAAGTTATGTATTTTTATAGAGCTATGCTGAAGCTATTACCGGTTTCAGCATGAATGGGTCGGCTCACACGGGTTGGTAGTGGAAAACCGATGTGAAGTAACAATGTTTGCATTGTTATATTTCGATCGGTCAGTTTTTTTTTTGTTTATTGTATATCGACAAAGTGACTGCACTATGCCTGATGGTAAGCACAGTACAATCCAAAAACAATGGCGACCGAGTAACACACTATCCATCGCCGGTCGCCGCTGTCATGTCGGCCTGCAAAGAGCTGGATATGCACAGGCTGATCCCGAAACGCGATCCCCAGCAACGAATCACTATGACGGGCTTTTTCGCCATTTACATGGTGGTTGCGAACCAAAGTCACCCACCCACCTAGTCAGGCTGTAAAACCCTAGCACCCCACCGGAGGCCCAGCTCCCTTCTCTTGCCCTCATCTGCCATACACAGTTTGGCAAGCACTTGCAACTCCCCTGGTGTTGCTACTGTCTATTGACGGTAGTGATCACTTAGCATCTGCTGACAACTTGTTCGTTTGCCTCCTTTGATATAAAAAAAATGTTAATTCAATTCGGAAGGCAAATCACGAAGCAGTAAAAGTATTTCCAAATTAGTTGATTGTAGCCGGACTTGAGCTTACAATTTACGTCAATCTAATTAAGCGCTAAAGCTGCTGCTAGATTAATTATGACATAATTTATAATATCTAATCATTTATGGCTTATAAAATAATTTGTTTACTATCTAGTGCAGTGTACAAATTGCTTCGAAAATCGAAATGTAATTATATTAAATAAATGTTCATGGGTATTCGCAAATTGATTTATGATATTTATAAATTGATAAAGCTGTGTTTTTTTGGTTCTTATCTAAAATAAAGCGCAATATTATCAACGAAAGCAATACATCAATCTCTCAGACAGTTAATTTTGCCTAACAATAACCTTTATTCCTTTCTTTTCTTTTCAGCACCTTTCAATTTTTCATTGTATAATTAAAAATAATGACACTTATTGACCTATTTTTCCGGTTTTGTTATTCCAAATAAACATTTTAAGGATTTCAATTTTAAAAAGTATGTACCTAAGTATAACTACTGGTTCTTCCCATTGAAATTGTTCACTAAACTCTAAGTAAAAATATTTAAATTACCTAAAACTTATATAGAATTTAAAAAAAATCAGTAAATCATCATTATCATCTTACCCGTATCTCACCTAAATAGGGTCGACACATGTTTTCCTTTTCCACTCTTGCCTATGTCATCTCAGTATTCACACCTTTTACACACATATCTTTCACAGAGTCCATCCATACCTTTTTCGGTCTTACTCTACTCCTATGCTATATCTATCCACCATAATACTCAAATAAATAATAATTTAATAATAAATAATTTAATTTAACACGTATAAAAATTATTTATTTATAATCTACTGAGGGATCACTTTCATATTACATAAATATTTTCAAAATTATTCCAATCATGTTATTTAGCATTTAATATTTGAAGTACACAATTATAAGGGACTTTATGTTGGAACTAAATTCGATGTATACAGTGAAAACTCTAAGCTTGTACATAATGTTATCAATATTATTTTTTTATATTTTTTTTATTATCAAATAATTATTATACTCTACAGATAATTCCGAGAGGTAATAAAATTTCAAAATGATTACGTAACACAACGGAAACACCGTACAAAAGGGAATAATATTAAATCTCAATAAGTCTGCTCGTTGTTTGTGAACACAAGAAAAAATCACAAAGAAAAGAATCCAATTAAACAAATTGATAGATCGTACTTCCAATGCTGAGATCGTTTTCAATGGGGAACGTACGCTGTAAAGTTCATAGGTCCTAAAATGAATTATATATTTTTCTATAAAACGGACGGTGAAAAGGCTAACGATTAGCCATTGATAGTATATACACGTTAGTCAATTAGTTCTTCTATCATCTTTGTATTATAAGAAAGTTGTATGCTTAAGTAGTTAGAACAGGTTTTGTATGAAAGAAAATGTTCACGGAAAACTAAAAAAAATGTGTTAAAATATGTCTCACCAACGCATACTTTCTTGTAGTTTAGCTTGCATGACTTATTTAGTTCGCACAAACTTAGGTAATCTGGATTTAGTAAAAGACCGAAATAATCTAAATAATAGAAACAATAACAAACTGATCCCTCCATGTTTCAGGCTCACTAAGACCAGTAATCGTTTTTTAGGTGTTAGTGTTAGATTTTATAACAAAGTCCCAAAGCATATTACCGATTTGCCAGATAGTAAGCTCAAGTGTTATGCCAAGAGGATCTTAATAGATAATGGTTAATATAAGAAAGTTGTATGCTTAAGTAGTTAGAACAGGTTTTGTATGAAAGAAAATGTTCAGAGAAAATTAAAAAAAATGTGTTAAAATATGTCTCACTTTGTTTACATCGTGTTCGTGACGTCATCCAGTCAGTTGGTGTTGTGTTTTTACGCGAGTGTTTCTTTTCCGTATCGAGAATCTCGGTTATCGTATTCTCTCTCGTTTCGTCAATCAACTCGTTTCTTTGACACGTCTCTCGTTACGCGTTCTTTTCAGAATGTAGGAAACCGTACTTTTCAGTACGTCAAACTGCACTTTTCGGTGCGACGCCGTGCTCCTCTTCGTGTCCTCGTGTCGCCGCGTCGGCTGAAGAGAAGAAAGAAGTGTTAGGGCTTCCCCCTAGGCACTGTAGGTCCCCTGTGAGACATTGCACGGGAAAGCGATCTTTAATATCTCGACCCTAGGCGACAGTTTCGTGCGGAGTGTCCGTACACCTGGCAGTTATGACACTGCGAGGGTACAGACCTTTTTCGCGGCGGCTTGACGATAACGCCGGAGAGGCCGCAGAGGGTCGAGATATTAAAGATCGCTTTCCCGTGCAATGTCTCACAGGGGACCTACAGTGCCTAGGGGGAAGCCCTAACACTTCTTTCTTCTCTTCAGCC
>MU159627.1:110746-130870 GCA_015888305.1 Antheraea pernyi
GAAATAGAAAGTTGTAGAATATTATATTTCTACGGTACAATGTCGAAATTATCATTTTTTAAACTAAAACCCTTTGTTATCGCGTACCTACTGAAAAATGAGTATTTGCTGTTTAGTAATACAGTAGTATGTAAATAGGTGATATTTTTCAGTACTAAACAAAACTTACAAACAGAAATACAAAAATCTTTCTTCCGTACCGTGGCATGGTTAAAAAAGGGTAAGTATTATTTTGAACCTCGGTAATGCAAAACCTTTGGAAACTAATTTGCTTAGGATACTAACGATATCTTGTCACTATATTCCATGTAGATTTACGACAAACATCTTACAGTAAGGTATTTCATCTGCAATATTTGATGTTCTGCGGCGTTGCATGCTAGCGTGAGTTGACAATCACACGGTTTGTAGACACGATCTAATTAAATTTGTTGCACTAACATATCGTGTAATAAACCATGCGCACAACGATCACATATTTTTCCATTATTATGCATGTTAATAATTTGTTACGAATCTGTCAACATAATATTATTGTTCTAACAAAAAATATTTCGTATTTGTTCTTCAGGTGTTCCATACCAAATAATTAGTATATGGCAAAAACTTTTCGTAATCTCATATCTGTTTCTATTATAGACTAGCTGTAACCGCAGCTCCGCACGCGTTTTTTTAAATCATATTTTGGTGACAGCACAGCGGGCGAAGCCACGGTTAACAGCTAGTCTGAATTAAAATAAATTAAATTACTTTTTATAAGGTCCGCTATCTGCCAGTGAAAGTCCCATAAAAATTGGTTTAACGACACGACGCGAAACGACGATTAACAGCTAGTATAAACTAAAATTGCTTAAATTACTTTTTATGAGATCAGCTATCTGCCAGCGAAAGTTATTGTGAAGATCGATCGAACCGTTTTGGAGGTAGCATTATGGGCGAAGTCACGATTATCAGCTAGTCTAAATTAAAATAGACTAAATTACTTGAAATGATGTCCGCTATCTGCTGGTGAAAGTTTGGTGAAAACGCGACTCCGGCCGCATGAATTTTCAATTATAAAAACAGAGATTAATAAAGTCATTGGATTGTATTTTGTATTACAATCAGATTTCTTCGAAACGCGCCCAGTAGTTCTTACGTAAATGTCTTCTTTTTTGTGTTTTCTTATAAGTAACATATACGTTTATCCGAATGTGCTATATGTGTAAAAAATATCCTATACGTTATACCGGCGTGTAAATTATTACCATATCAAATTTAAAAATTATGGAAATTTGTTCTGTTATTTATCCTAAGCCTAATATTTAATGTATATATTTCGTGCTGTTTCCCTTTTAATTTGTATACATTATACTATATTATTTATATTCTAGATTATTGTAAACTATTAAATCGATAAGGGCTCACTGGTAATCTGTTTGAACACTACGTCAATCGACCGTAGGTTCGAATGCCCCAAAAGCCAATGCTTTCAGTAAAGAAGACCAATGTAATGAAGTCATACTATGATGGCAACACTATTCTAAACTCCGCCAAACTAAGTACCACCGTAACTTTGAAAAGTTGTCGCAAGACATCTACGTGTTCCAACAGCTGATCTTGAGATCCAGATAGGTTTAACGTGTTACCATATTACGTCATTACATCATTTACTATCATTTAAATTTCGCTCAAACATTAAAACCTACAAATGTATTAAAATAAACGCTAACTTTTGCTCGGGACTTGATTCCACTTGTCTTTGAAATGAAACAACTCGCGCGCCGTCTTCTCTTCTACGTCTTCTTACCCTTATCACACCTTAGTAGGGTCGGTACAACATGTTTGTCATGTTGTGGTGTATGATTTAGCTTAATTTTTACGATCGGCAGCATGCCTGTCATCAACCCTCCTTGGGATTATTTTGTTGTACCACTGTATTTATGATAATAATTATATAGTTACAAAGCCTGGATCCTTTAGCTTTGCAATTTTTCTGTAGGCTTTAGCGTTGGTAGGTTATGGTTTCTGCTTGAGCGGCACTACCGTTTCTGCCAAAAACGAAGTTCTTCAAGATATATGGTTTGCTTGCTATATTATCATTTATATGTAACAGAAAGCTAGACAACTTTAGATTATTTCCGAGGACTGCATTTACAGGTTGTTTTTTTTTTCTCAGTACTTCCAACTACGCATTCTATTGTGCCACTGTTTTCGTACAAAATTTTCAGGTTTTTGTTCAACGTTGGTGAATATCATAACAGAACTCGCCTGCGCGGCTTCAGGATTTCTTGTCACGTAAATCGGTGTATATTGACTTAAATTAATAAAGTTGGTATCTTAGGGGATATTAATATAAAATTAATACCGCGAAAAGCCATCTGTTGTAAAATAAAATTCCGGTACAGAAGCCCACTAAAGTTATATCGCAATTGGATCAAGCGTATAGACAAACGGTTTGAATAAACACAGAAATAGACGTGTTCAAAAACGACATTTTTATTCAGCTAAGATTTCATTTCTACGAACAAGAATTCTACGTGTTAGTTTTCGGAATCATAGACGTCAACATCTTACAAATGTCCTGTTCTTTATAATTTTACAGCTGAATCGGTTCTTTATAAAATATGTAATAGCATTTTTTGTCAAATTTAACACTGTTTAGACAAAAATATTACCTTAATTTAATCTACATGTGTGACTATTGTTTCACCCCAAGGTCATAATATATATCTTATCTATACATATAATAAGAATGTAAATCTAATGTGTCTGTACGTTTTCGATTTTCGTGAAAAAAATTTTTGCAGGTGTCTAGGAATAAGTAATAAAATACATTTCTTACTTAATTACAATCTTTTATAATTTTTATCTTTCACCTTATTCTACTTTTTTTTTTTTATGTCATAGGTGGCAAACAAACAGGGGGGTCACCTGCTGTCAAGTGAACACCACCGTCCATGGACACCAACAACACCAGAGGAGTCGCAAGTGCGTTGCCATCTTTTGGAGGGAAGGGTTAGGGGAGGGAAAGGGAGAGGAGAGAGGAGAGGGGAGGGGAGGTGGGTCTCCGGCGCTCTCACTGACCGAACGAAACGCAACAATGCAAGCACTGTTACTTCACGTCGGTTTTCTATGAGAGGGTGGTACTACCCCGGGCGAGCCAACCCATTCATACTGAAACCAATAATAGTTTCAGCAAAATGTAGAAAAAACGACACTAACAATAGAAAAAAAAGATGTGATGTCGTGAAACACCAGGTAGGAACGAAGTTCCTTCGGCTAATGTAGAATCGACACAATTTGCAAAAAAAAAATGCAAGAAAGAAGGAGAAAAAATAAAGAAATAAATAAAACTAATGTAGAATATACACAATTTGCAAAAAAAAATGCAAGAAAGAAGTAGAAAAAAAAATTAACTAAATTAATTAAATTACCGATTAACCGATATTATAATTATAATTCACCGATTAATTAAATTAATTCAACGATTAATTTCACCGAGAATTCGAAAGAAAGAAGGAGAAAGAGAAAGGTATTATACACTACTCGCTTGTGTATACGAATGTCGCGCCTGCGCACGTCTCATTTAACGGTTTTATTCCACGCACTTTTTCTTACGGTTTTACTATCACATTTTTTTCAGTTCGGTCGCGCAGCAAATTGCCTATCTCCTCCAAGCCTGCCGTAAGGAACTTCGTTCCAAAAAGGTATTTAATACATTGAAAGTTTTAATACAAAGAAATACAAACAACAAATACAAAGAAACAAAATGTTGACTATAGCTAACTTCAGGGCGTTAGTTTTACGTGAGGGTGTGCGTAGTAGTAGTACTAGAGAGTGTTCTCTCATCATTTTTCCCTAACGCGCCAAAAAATGTATAACTTCAATAATTGTTGAGGTGTCTTTAATAGTTCCTGAAATAGCATATTCATACAAACAAGGGATGTAACTTTTTTGTTAGTATAAATTATTAACTTGAGGTCATCTGAAAGGCCATATAAGGAAAAAAATAATTACTCATTTCAATACTATAAAGGTTGTATTTATTCGTTTTTTTTTTTTGTTAATTTTGAAAACACGATCGTTTATTTTCCGCAACACAGTATTTTGTTGTTTAAACGATTAACATATTTATTAATGTACCCACGTATACAATCTGTTGTAAGCTTTTAATGGAGTAATAAAATAAATCGCACCATATCGTCCCCGCAGGAACGGCGCAGGACCGCGACAGCGAAATGTCAATTTTAATTTCATACGGCAACGGAAAATAATTTGTTTGCGAATTCATTTATCAATTATGAAATAATTTGATATGAAATATCACTTAACTGGGAATAAATACCCGAAGGATTTTATGAACATTTTAATAGTTTTGAACGCTCAAACGTATAATTTTATGACAGTTATAATTCCTGATAGGAACGCTGCTAACAAATGGATTAAAGACAACGAAACATTAGTTCAAACACAAAGAATACATATTTTTAAAACATTTGGTATAATTAAGTCTACATTAATCAACGAAATCTTTTAAATTTACCACTATAGAAATTAGGAAAAAACATAATTAATCTTTTATATCCAACTTTAAAAAAATGTGTTGTTGTTGTTATTTAGGTAGGTGGTAGAGCCACGCTGAAGCTATTACTGGTTTCTGCATGAATAGGTCGGCTCGCTCGGGGTAGTGGGGTGGTACTCCACCCGCTCACAGAAAACCGACATGAAGTAACAGTCCTTGCATTGTTGCGTTTCATTCGGTCAGTGAGAGCGCCGGAGACCCACCTTCCTTCCCTCCCTCCCTTTCCCCCGAACACAGGCTGGCAACGCACTTTCGACTCCCCTGGTGTTGTTAGTGTCTATTGACGGTGGTGATCACTTAACATTAGGTGACCCACCTGTTCGTTTGCCTGCTAAGACATAAAAAAAAAATTACCATCTGATTCTCGTGACTCATGAGAATGGTTTTGTTGTTAGTTTACTTTTGATTATAATTTTGTCATTATTACATTATCCGTTTTACGATTTTAAGTTACCCCTGTTACATTCTATCACAGTATAACTCCAATGGTATGACGTAGTGTAAACTCAATAATTATATGAAAACACCCGTAAGTAAGGGACTTCTCAAAATCAGTAGAGTACCCGGCATTTGATTCGGTACGTCAGGAAGAAGAGTGAGATGTCCGGCAAAGATCATCTTGCCCTAGTTTTATATAACGTTTTCTCTATCACACATGGCAACGGCTGCGATAGACAAGGACAACGCTATAGGAAACCGAAGTTGACCGACTATCTCGGTTTTCTCTCCGACTTGCCAAATCAAAAACCAAAAACTGTACAGCCATTTTGGAGATTGGCCCGAACAAATTATAGACAATTCGATGTAATTTGTAGGTATAGATTGTATTACATGATATATAGAACTTTTTTCCGTTAAACATATATTGCCCTTAAAAGATTTATTTAACATATCTCAAACTCTAAAATTTCGGTAGAGATCATTCGTGTAAAACGAACTCAAATAATACCAGTATATTTATGAAATAATGATTTCATAAAGCTACTAATTATAGCTTATGAACAAAGACATTCTTCCTTGGCGTTTCAACAGAGAGTACATTATTAATTTCTAATAATAAGCTCACGCATTCTTCGATGAATTAGTACGGGAACTTTTAATCTAGCTTAAGAGCAGCCCTCGAATTAATCAAGGCGGAGGGCGGGGCGCAGACCTCCTTTGAAAGCTTCTGTCACTCTCCCCATCCAAGCTTCAAGTTGATTTCAAAAATATAAAGACGTCTTGAATTAAATATTCCATTATGTCTTAGTGACGATTTTTTAAATAAAAGTATGTTTAGAAACTTATTATAATAGAATTAATCGATTTCCACAGATTTGTGTTGGTGAGATTTTTTTTTGTGTCACAGGAGGCAAACGAACATGTGGGTCACTTGATGTTAAGTGACCACCACGGTCCACAAACACTAAAAACACCAGGGGAGTCGCAAGTGCGTTGCCACCCTTTGGGGGAGGGGGATGGAGAGGGAGAGAAGAGAACGAAACGCAACAATGCAAGCACTATAACTTCACGTCGGTTTTCTGTGAGAGGGCGGTACTACCCCGGACAAGCCGACCCATTCATGCTGAAACCAGTAATAGTTTCAACGTGGCTCTACCATCATTACAAGATATATAGAAGATATATTTCCATTTGCATTCAATGATAATAAAAAATTAAAAGCTAACAACTAGTGGCCCGATTTACCAATATATTGACGATCGCTTTAAGAAAAATATACTCTTCTTACGAATGTTTTAAGAATAGAATTAACTCTAAAACAAAAAAAATAACCCTTACGAAAACCCGGGTTGAGTAACTATCGAAAAGTATAAAATATAACAAAACAGTTTACTTCTGGATTTTTCGGTACATTTTATAACGGTTAGAGGTATGATTTTCGCATTTCGCCGTTCATGGATATGCCAAGGAGTGTCCTATTAACACTGACTTTCGGAAGAGTCATTATCATTACAACAGTTTTGCACACTGAAACGTTTATATAATGTAATTTATGCATATAAATAAATAAATATGGTTAATATTTAATGGTGGTAGAGCTACGCTGAAACTTATAGTCACAGCTGATGAAAAAATGACGATGTGATCTTAGATAATAGATACACTAAGCCTAGAGGACTGTGTCTCAAATGCAGCTGAACACACTAACCGGTGCTTTTAGAAAAACCCTACCACTATACTATGTCATTATGTTTTTTTTTATATCATAAGTGACAAACGAACACCACCGATCATGGACACTAACAACACCAGAGGAGTCGCAAGTGTGTTTTACCGCGCAGCACACTCTGTCTGAGTGTGCTACGTGGGGGGAGCAGCGCCGCATTCTGGCCACTGATAACATAAAAAAAAAAAAATTATTTTAAACTTTAACAGAATTAGCTTTTGACTTGTATAGTCACAGCTGATCAAAAAATGACGATATGGTCTTAGATAATAGATACACTAAACCTAGAAGACTGTGTATCAAGCGTAGCTGTACACACCAACCGGTGGTTTTAGGAAAACCCTACCACTATACTATGTCATTATGATTTTTTTTTATGTCATAAATGGCAAACGAACACTACCGTCCATGGACACCAACAACACCAGAGGAGTCGCAAGTGTGTTGCCACCCTTTGGGGGCTGGGGTTAGGGGAGGGAGAGGGAGAGGAGAGGGGAGGGGAGATGGGCCTCCGGCGCTCTCACTGACCAAACGAAACGCAACAATGCAATGTCGTTGGTGGCAAACGAACATGTGGGTCACCTTATGTTAAGTGATCACCACCGTCCATGGACACTAACAACACCAGAGGTTAGGGTTAGGGGAGGGAGAGGGTGAGGAGAGGGGAGGGGAGGTGGGCCTCCGGCGCTCTCACTGATCAAACGAAACGCAACAATGCAAGCACTGTTACTTCACGTCGGTTTCCTATGAGAGGGTGGTACTACCACGGGCGAGCCGACCCATTCATGCTGAAACCAGTAATCGTTTCAGCGTGGCTCTATAACCATTAATATAATGATATTTTCCTTCAATGAAAATTCCGTCTCGTTCACAGAGATTCGAATATATCGATCGACACGGTGTCCAAACACACTTACCACTGAGCCAAGGTTAGTCAGCGTTGTTGTTGATTAGTATGATAATAGAAACGGCTTAGCTTAGACAATACTTTCACTGTCACATATATTTCTTTTCAGAGTCTTATTGCGATCAAATATCATTATGATTTTTCATAGTATGTAAGAAGTAGTGTTAAGAAAATAATTATTAGACATTATTTAAAATCGCTAAAATAATTGTAGAGGTTTGGTAGTAACCTATAGTAATATTATAAAGAGGTAAAGTTTGTAACTTTGTAGGATGTACTGTAATCTCAGGAACTACTAGATATTTGATACTAGATTTGACTTAGTACTAGATTTGAAAAATTCTTTCAGTGTTAGAGAGCTCATTTATCGAGGAAGATTATATATCATGATCTATAGGAGCGAAGCACTAATGAAGAATGTTTCGAAATCGGGGTTTTTTTTTGCTTCTGAGAGCTTCCGCTGCGTGTTGGTTAGCCTAACATAAATAATCCACGCGAACAGAAGCTAGTAAAAAAAAATGAAAGTCAGCCCAAACTAAATCTAGATAAGGGGCATAGTTTTCGTGAAATAATACTCACAAAAACGAAATCGCAAGCACCTTCAAGTAATAAGTATATAATGGACATTTTCAGTGTTGTATGTGGAATATTTTCTTAATTTTAAAATCTTCAAGGGATATACTAAAATAATAGTTCCCGATTATTCACAATACCTACCATTTAAATAACCACTCATAAACTAAATACAAATATATAAACACAGACGTCTTTTAAAAACATAATCCATTAGATAAAGCATCTATTAAAATCACAATACAGATACCGCTTAGACTGATTAGTATGAAAACGCTAGCATTAATAAACAACCCTTTTGCGTCATCAATCAGTGACTATAAAGCGAAGCATTCTGTCTTTGATTTCATTAATACAACCTGTCTCCCTTCAGGCGCCGTTCGTTTACAAACATTCATTTATATCTAAACAGCTCATAAACCTGCCGTTAAATAGATCAAAAGCTAATGACAGATACGAAGTAGGGTGAAGTCCTTTTAATATCCTTGAAGCCGGTAAGTTAGGAATTTTCTTTGTTAATTTTTGTTTATATGCTTTTAATACATAGCTTTTTTTGTCTAAGGAGGCAAACGAACATGCGGGTCATCTGACGTTAAGTGATCACTGCCGTCAATAGACACTAGCGACACCAAAGGAGTCGCAGGTGCGTTGCCAACCTGTGTTGGGGGAGGGGGAGTGAGATGGGTGAGGGAGGAGTGGGGAGGGAGATGGGCCTCCGGCAAACGAAACGCAACAATACAAGAACTGTTACGTCATGTCGGTTTTCTGTGAGAGGGTGGTACTACCCCGGGTGAGCCAACCCATTCATGCTAAAACCAGTAATGGCTCTAACTATTAAGTGCAGCTGCCGGAACAAACTTAACAGTGGTAGTTAGCCAGACGGACTTAGGAAAAGCCTATAGAATAGCCAGATATAAAAAACCTTCGATCAACAATAACTAGATAAAGGGTCACATACAAAATCGAAGCCAAGAGCCGTCCGCGTAAATATATACTTATGTGTAGCTATTTGTTTACTAAGAATAGGAGAAAAAAAGTTTTAAAACTGTTTTAAGTTCAACCTAATTACAACCATAACACCTAGTAATAAAGTCACAAATGTTCAAAATACTATCTAATACTTAACGATAAAACGAGCAAAGTAATAAATCCGAACAAAAACAGTTTCACTGTCAAAAATTGCGCCAAGTACACGTTCACAACTCTTTATTTAGAAAAATACTATGGAGAAATTATCATCTTACAAAAAGATGTAAAATAAAAAAAAAACAGACCAAGACCAAATTTTTTTGGTAAATTTAACAATTAAAAACCATTTTTTAAACGTACTTGGCGTGCGTCATTGAGTACCTAAAAAATTTTCATATTTAATGTATTCTGTTTCTGTTCGGATTGTTATTATATCTAACACAATTAACCTGTTAAAATTTTTGGAGTTTATTGGAGTTTACTCCTTAAGAATCGATTTTCATATATAAGGCGCCCGGTATGAGAAAAATGTGAGGAGTAAAATCTACTGACGAATGACCTCGTTACGTTTTTGGTGCGCACCTATGGTGTTTAACTTTCTAATTTGGTTGTAAGTGTTTTTTCAAAGTGGGGTGCCAAGTTCACATAGCTCATGTTTAATTAATCTTTTTTTTAAAATTATAATACCAACAGTAAATTATGCAGTAATAGTTAAAAGCCTCTTGTCAAGGAAAAAGCGTGGACATAACTAGTTTGCCAGATCATATCGATATTTTCAGTTTCCTCGCGATGTTTTTGCTTTCACAATTATGTGATAGTGTTGTGTCGTCCAATCAAATCTTCGATGTATTACGTTGATTGTATATCAAGTAAGCATTCCATACTTTACATATAATTGGTTGAGACGATGAATATATTTAGAATTGTATGACCACTTTAAAATGACAATAACATTCTTGCTTCCGCACCATATGTTCCTTAAACTGCATAACTTCAACCCCGGTATAAGTATCAGTACTCGTCCAAAGACTACATTTTAATACAGTCTTTGTATATCTTCCGTTTGTAGTGGTTGTCTTCTGATAGTTGGAAAAATTTGAGCGATACTTTAATTTTATTCCATGAAAAGCTGGAATGTATGCAGAGTGTGCAATTGAAATTTGTAATGTGCAGTATTCAAGTTACTGCTCCAGATTACATTGATTTATATCCACAAATTTACATTGAAATTTGTAATTTACAAAGCTATAAGTGTATCTGTTGCTATGTTTCATGCCCTTATGACTATACATATCGTTTAAGCCTCGTACATCTACAGTCGCCCTGTTGGATTATTTATGGTCTACACTAATCTATATAAATAAAATGATATATGATTGGCTGTTTCGTGCACCACACGCAAAAACCACTAGATAAACCGCAATTTTTTTTCAATTTTTGTTTCGTATTCGGGTTTTTTTTTCTCCCCTTCCCTCGGACATAATCCGAGACTTTGGTTTTCCTTATACCGTGTACCTTATAATCTCTATTATGCGGTGTGTCCTTGTTACGTTGTGTTGTTTTCCACATTTGGTTTTTATTTGCGTGTTACTTGTCCATCGTTAATAGTAATGTTACATTAATTATTCTATGTACAAGTATTTTATAACCTATGATCTTATTATAGCTATCGGTTTACATAATTCTTATTCTCGTATTCTGGTTTAAAAATATCGCGATATCTTAATTTAATTTATGGCCATTACAATTTTAAGAAAATACGCATTTTATAAGTGCTACAACGGACTAAAGACATTTTGCAAGCAAAGTATATATTTATTTATTTTAAACACTTAGCGAAACTTAAAACTAAACAAAAACAATGTACATCCCATATTTAAACATAATTGAAGGCCATTTACAAGTTTATATATAAGAAAATTTTCATGTTCGATAAGAAAATATAAATATGAAGAATGAAATTTAGTGAACGCAATACCTTAGCAGCGATACGTGTTCAAACAAACAAACAGACAGACAGACGTTGCTAAAAATGGTTGAAATGTATCTTATTACTTATTCCAAGACACCTGCAACAATTTTTTTCATAAAAATCTTAAAAGTACAAACATTCTATATTTCGTATCATAATTGCACTTATCTTGAATATTTTTAGCCAATTGAACAGAGTTGGTGTAATGTTTTCGAATGTAACAAATATGGCGCATGTGATTAGTTAATAGTGTAACTTTCTATAGCTGAAAGAAATTTTCAAATCGTTTAAGTGCGTTTTAAATTTATCCATTCGTTTTCTCATTAAAGTAAAAATATAGACAACACACTTTTCAATAATTACTTCTTAATCTCATCAAAAGCCTAGTGAGAATTGATTGAGAGTCCGAGATCATACAGTCTTTTTATTTTATTAAAAACAATTATTTCACATCGATATTCCACATTTTATTACATAGATATTCGAAGGACGCAAAATACCGCTTAGTCCATCAAAGTATAAGCCCTTTCACGCTTTATTTTATTATTCATTTATTTCTAAATGCAGCAGACAATTTGAAAAGTAATGGAAAACTGACAACTAATGACATATAATAATAGGGCTGTCAGGTAACAAGTGAAGTGATTGATCAGTGTGGAGTATAAGTACACATTTAATATATGTTAGGGGTGGAGAAAAAAGAATAGTGTGTATTTAAAGTAGTTCAAAGGATTTTAATTAAAGTGGCTAATTCGTTTCGTTAATTTATGGAAAGAAAATAAAGCTAAATAGTTTTTCACGTTTCGCAAAATAATAAGAATTGACTCCTAGAATTACTACAGTAATAAACATGCTTTCTGTCAGTTTATTTTACCAGCCTACGGTTTCAGGGCAAAATAATCCTCTATTAGAATAAATAATTAACAATTAAATATTAGGATCCAATTTCCTATACGGTTATTTAATTCTAAACCAAACATACCTTGTATTGGTATTTAAACAATTGATACACGGTACATATAAAAATACGTAATATGTAAGCACAGAACTGACAATTACGTTCATCATACAAAAATATTGTACGGAGTTCGAACCTGCGACCTTTCGTCTTAGTAGCTCAGTACCATTGCGCCCCGAAAAATATGTAACGCATCAACAACATGTATATTTTCGTTCTTTTTTTACATTTGAACACAATCCCTAATAGATGAGTGGTCGCTGAATGAATAAGTAGTGACTATATAAATGATCGAGTGAGTGAATGAGAAAGACCCAATGAATGAGTGGTCTATATCAGAATACACATTATAAACCTTAAGACAAGGCTATGGTTACGTCACAGCATATTTACAAGAATTGATGAGGTGTAAGAACGCGCTAATAACCTACCTTTAATAAGAAAATTCGCATTGTACCTAGAGTTACAATATAAGAGTTACCGACCTGTTTTCTAATCTTAATTTTCTGAGATCATCCGTCAAACAAAGGAATAGTAGTTGGATTTGTTTGTTAAACAATAAACCATGACTTTCATTATAAAACGAAAACAGTGGAAAAAATATTTTTCAATGTACTATAAAATTCGCCAAAAAACACCCATTCCGTAGAAGCTCTCGTCACATATGTTTCAGGAACATTTCAGAAAATGTCGTGCGATGATAGCGCTGCATTATTGCCAGGGGACCGACGCTTAACGACGGAGGAAACTCATTAAATACGCGTGGATTTATAGCCTGCGGGGGTCTGATGTTCTTGTACATGCGACAAGCTTGGTGCGTGCCTGTCTATAAGGTTAACCCGTTGTTATATCCTCAACATGCATCTACATATTCTTTTTGATTATGCGACGAAAGTAGGATATTGTCTTATAACTATATTACACTATATTACAATCCGCCCCGGCTTTGCACGAGTGTATTGTAATTACTAATAATACTTATATGATTCCTTTCTGAACATTGACATTTATGGCTCATTAAAAGGCTCATAAACATTATCTGTGCGGTTGTGCGTAATTTTATACCTATGATCTCTCCCAATATATTCATTGAAATTATATGTTTTAAAAAGCAATTTTAATGTACGTATATAATATTGGTCATAATAGTTTCAAAATTAATCATATTTTATACTACTTTTAGTGTTGCTATTTGTTATACTTAGGTAAGAGATACATACTATCTCAGCATCTTCTGTAGGTATTTTTATATGTTTTAAAAAGCAATTTTAATGTACGTATATAATATTGGTCATAATAGTTCCAAAATTAATCATATTTTATACTACTTTTAGTGTTGCTATTTTTTATACTTAGGTGAGAGATACATACTATCTCAGCATCTTCTGTAGGTCTTTTTGAATTATGAGATTCTGCAGTATATTTAGCCAGAATTAGCGATATAAATTCTGAATATTTTTACAAATTAATTACAATATATTATACATAGAAACGTTCTTGAGGAAATTCGCTAAGTGATATCGAATATCGTACCAAAACCTACGTGGATAGAAAATGTTATTAATATTACAAAGATATATATTAGTTAAAATGATAATGTTTTGATGTTAGCATCTCGATACCTTTCTATTTTAGTATCAGGCTGATCCCGAAACGCGACCCGCAGATGCGAATCACTATGACGGGCTTTTTCGCCATATACATGGTGGTTGCGACCCAGTCAGGCTGTAAAACCCTACCACCCCGCTTTCGCCATTGCCTCGTTCGTTATTCAGCAGGGTGCACCACGTGCAGGTGAGGTTGGCTTGGGTGTCTCAAGTCTTAGATGTTATTTGACACCCCTTACACCCCAAAATTATGAGATTCTGTAGTATATTTAGTCAGAATTAACGATATAATATCTGAATATTTTTACAAATTAATTACAATACATTATACATAGAAACGTTCTTGAGGAAATTCGCTAAGTGATATCGAATATCGTACCAAAACCTACGTGGATAGAAAATGTTATTAATATTACAAAGATATATATTAGTTAAAATGATAATGTTTTGATGTTAGCATCTCGATACCTTTCTATTTTAGTATCTATACCTGTGTTTCGTATTATTTAAAATATCAGTGCTATATACAAATAAATACATGTGGGAATTCATCTCTGAGAGTATTTACAAGTATTACATGCATAGCCCCTAATATACCAAAACATCTAAATCTTAATGAACACACAAAATTAGAACCAGCCTAACAAAATTATGTAGCTGCCAGAATGTATATAAAAAACAAATTTCCTTCTAGATACAAAGAGATGTCTGACAATCTTGCTAACCTAGAAGATCTAGAACAGTGTTCAAATGATCGGTTTCAACAAACCACATTAAACAATTTTAGATAAAATTATTTGCATAAAAAAAAGGAAAACTCATTGCAAAAATCTATTACAATAGTAAGCGTTATCGCCTCTTTACCTCTCTCTAATGATAGCACGGCCGGTCGAAAAATTATATTACATGTCTGGCACAACGAAACACGCAATATGATTGACAAATAATGACAAATTAACTATGCAATATAGGTAACTTGAAACAGGGGCATAGATTTCAATAGAACAAAGGATCAGAAAAAGATTTATACATTAAAGTATTACTTGTTATATGTTACTCTAAAAGTCCGAACTACGGGCAAATCCTAAGATTTTCCAGTAAAACCTAAGATTTACCAACTCTTAATGGTAAGAGTACGAACAAGTCTGCCTGTGTCTGTGATCCGCAAAAACTTAGATATGCTGGATCTAGTAAAAGACCAGCATAATTTAATTACTAGAAACAGCAACAAATTGGTCATTCCATGCTTCAGGCTCACTAAGTCCAAAAACAGTTTTTTAGGTAATAGTGTTAGGTTTTGTAACAAAGTCCCAAAACATATTACCGATTTGCCCGATAGTGAGTTCAAGAACCATGTCAAGCGGGTTTTAATATGTAAATAGGGTGAATCAATATGTAAACGATTGTGACGTCTGGAAATTACGCCCCTCTCTGTGCATCCACTAATAACAAATGTAACTATTTATGTTTTGTAAAAATATATAATGTGAAAAGATAAACCAGATCGAGTTTCTTGCCGGTTCTTCTCGATAACTGGGTTGTTTTCCGAACCGGTGGTAGCTTTGACGTTCATAAGCGCCTTCTCAGGGCCTAAATTGAATAAAGGATATTTTGATTTTGAGCATCGTTGATTTCGAGCGCTTCACTTAAGAATCTTAACTTAATCTTATCTTCATTAGATGTGATCAGACCTATTTTTTAGTTAAATCAGGCTAGACATGCGATTTATACAAAATCTGGCATCCATAACGCGATAGATAATTAAAATAATAACTATTTTAATGCAATGATGTCTTAGTAAAGCGACAATGTAGTTGAAAGACATCTCCGATCGACGTAGCTTTTTTTATATCATAGGAGGCAAACGAACATTTGGGTCACGTGATGTTAAGTGATCACCACCGTCCATAGACACTAACAACACCAGGGGAGTCGCTAATGCGTTGCCAGCCTGTGTTTGGGGTAGAGGACGAGGAGAGGGGATGGGATAGGGGGAGAGGAAGTGGGCCTCCGGCTACAATGCAAGCATTGTTATTTTACGTGGGTGTTCTCTAAGAGGGTAGTACCCCTGGCGAACCGATTCATTCATGCAGAAACTAGTAATAGCTTCAGCGTGGCTCTACCACCTCATAGTGGTTGTATTCGAATTATTTTGACTGAGTCGGAGTAGTCTGTGATAGAAAATGTAGGACGTTTCCTAAGTCTACCTGGCTACCTAGCCAAGCAAACGTTTGCTGGTGTGTTCCAGCACCTGTACTTGAGAGTCAGTCCTACTCTAGGATCTTTACTATCTTGGACCTTGTCGTCATTTAACAATAGGTGAGATTATGATCAAATGCTAGAACCTATAAAGTATATGAGAAAACATACTAATTATTGTAAAATGGATAACAGTAATATAGACTTTGAGAGTGGTAGAGCCATGCTTAAACTATTACTGGTTTTAGCATGAATGGGTCGGCTCGCCCGGGGTACTACCACCCTCTCTAACCCGGGCGAGCCGATCCATTCATGCAGAAACTAGTAATAGCTTCAGCGTGGCTCTACCACCTCTAAAAGGTTGTATTCGAATTATTTTGATTGAGTCGGAATAGTCTGTGATAGAAAATATCACATTGAATCTATAGAATGGTGGTAGGACGTTTCCTAAGTCCACCTGGCTACTTAGCCAAGCAAACGTTTGGTGGTGTGTTCCAGTACCTGTACTTGAGAGTCAGTCCTACTCTAGGATCTTTACCATCTTGGACCTTGTCGTCATTTAACAATAGGTGAGATTGTGATCAAATCAAACCCTACTAATTATTGTAAAATGGATAACAGAAATAATGATTTTGAGAGTGGTAGAACCATGCTGAAACTATTACTGGTTTCAGCATGAATGGGTCGGCTCGCCCGGGGTACTACCACCCTCTCATAGAAAACCGACGTGAAGTAACAGTGCTTGCATTGTTGCGTTTCGTTCGGTCAGTGAGAGCGCCGGAGGCCCACCTCCCCTCCCCTCTCCTCTCTCCGCTCCCTCTCCCTCCCCTAACCCTTCCCCCCAAAGGGTAGCAACGCACTTGCGACTCCTCTGGTGTTGTTAGAGTCCATGGACAGTGGTGATCACTTAACATCAGGTGACCCACCTATGACATAATAAAAAAAAAAACTTCATGACACTCTCAAACACTCAAGTGTGTAAACTTTTATAATAATCGTTCATACGGTTTTAGAATTTATCATTCTCCAAAATATATAACAACATCTATATTAACCTAACTATACATATAATAAGAATGTAGTGTCTAAAGTGTCTGTATTTTTTCGATTTTGGTGAAAAAAATTGTTGCAGGTGTCTAGAAATAAGTAATAGAATACATTTCAATCATTTTTAGAAATGTCTGTCTGTCTATCTGTTTGTATGAACACGTATCACTGCTAAAGTACTGGGGTTACAATAAATAAAATCATAAAGGATATCCTCGAGATTAACTTAGTCTTTATTTCATTAAAATCGGTCTACTCTATCAAATTAACATCAGGTGACCCACCTATGACATAAAAAAAAACTTCATGACACTCTCAAACACTCAAGTGTGTAAACTTTTATAATAATCGGTCATACGGTTTTAGAATTTATCATTCTCCAAAATATATAACAACATCCATATTTACCTTCTTCTATGCCTTCTTTATAAGAATGTAAAGTATCTAAAGTGTCTGTATTTTTCCGAGTTTCGTTAAAAAAATTATTGCAGGTGTCTAGGAATAAGTAATAGAATACTTTTCAATCATTTTTAGAAATGTCTGCCTGTCTGTTTGTATGAACACGTATCACTGCTAAAGTATTGGGGTTACAATAAAACCTCACAAATAAAATCATAAAGCATAACCTGCGGACGAAGTCGCAGACAGAAGCTAGTACAATATAAGTAGGTGAATTTTCTCAACACCCAATTAAAAATCTCGACCTTGTTAAAAATACGATACTAAAGAGATTTTAATAAAACGCGAAAACGAAACATTATCCTGACCCGTTTTGTATTGAAACTGTTAAAAGAAATTAAAAAATAATTTTCCCTTTACCCTCGTAAAACCACAAAAAATGAGTTCGTTATTTACATCAACGATCGGGTAGCGGGAGATAAAAACCTTTTATCTGGTACTGAATGAGGGGTTTGTTTCGTAATTTTATAATTTTAAAAAATCAGGTGTTTTTTTCCACGTCAAACTTTTCACGTGGGAGGTTGAGAAACTAGTTGCTAAGCGATTATGAAGGTTAACAAGATGTTTGTATTATTTACCTCATATAACTCTGTTGCTACAAAATATTAACCTTGATCCTTTATGTATATTTAATTTTTATATATAAATTTCTTCTGTACGTGTGTATGCCTGTACATATCCAGCTTTTTACAGGCCCGTATGACAGCGGCGACCGGCGATGGATAGTATGTCACTCGGTGGTTGCCATTATTTTTGGATTGCACTGTGCTTACCATGAGAAACAGTGCAGTAATTTTGCCATGCTACAATAAAAAAAAATGTCACTGAACTCCTCCTAAACGGCTGGACCGATTTTGATGAAATTTCATATGCGTATTCTAGTGGATCTGACAATAGTTTACAGACCTGGTAGGTGGTGCAGCGGTTGACTTTTAGGTTTCTTTTTATTATCAAGGCAGGACAATGTCCACCGGGCCCGCTAGAATATTATTACTAACTAGTGGATAGAAACCATAATTCATTAATTATTTCAGTTTCAGTATCGTTGATGTTTTCTTGACAAAGACTCTACAGATTAGTTGGAATCTAGTAAGGATCGTGAATTATGACGGATGGAGACTTATAAATACGTAACTACAACTAGCGGGCCCGGCGGACGTTATCCTACCCTGATAATAAAAAAACCATGATAATTGACCTACCCTGAACCTTCCTCAGGAATCACTTTATCTACTGGTGGTAACCGCATGAAAATCCTTTCAGTAGTTTTGAGTTTATCGCAAACAGACAGACAGACGTGGCGGAGGACTTTGTTGTATACATATATACATATATTGTAGTGATAATTGCTATTTATCTAAGGATTAAAAGTTTAATATATTACTGAAATAAATTGTTATTATTATAAAATCAACTACACTGTAAGACACCCAATAATTATTATGAGAGCATATGAAGGTGATTTGTATTTTGATATTGATCGTATTCAATACATTCAAGAGATCAGACAAGATCAGAAGTTAAATTAATCTAATTTTTCGTGTGCATATTACTGCTACGGCTAGTTCGTTTGAAAGACGCTACACGCCAATTTACTTCAGTGGCGTACCTATATGATATCGACAAGAAAATGCAAAATACGAAGTATTAAAAGATATCCCAAAGGCTTTTATATGTCTACGTAAAATCAGAACGGCCAGCTCTACTGGTGTGTATGTGACCGTTTCTTCAAAGGCGATTTTGGGTTACCGAGTGACATCAGTTCTAATCACTTCGAAATGAAAGGTTTTGGAGTTGTTGAAATTGATGAGGAGAGAACTAAATATAAATAATAAAAAACACTAATTTATAAAGTCATTTCAATATATTAAGTCCATATTTACTTGTCTACTTTTCTCTCATACTTACGCCGCGTCGTCATTAAAACTACAATAACTATTGATAAAGTGGACCGATTTTAATGAAACAAACACTAAGTTACTCCCGAAGATATGCTTTACGATTAAGATACTGAGGTTTCTTGTGAATCCAGTTTTTTTAGCAGTGATGCGTGTTCATACAAACAGACACACAGACATTTCTAAAAATGATTGAAATGTATTCTATTACTAATTCCTAGACACCTGCAACAATTTTTTTTTACGAAAATTATTGTTATATGTATAGATATAGAAGATATAAAACGTTTTCGCAGCCATCACGCAAAACGAACTCGTCCACATTTTTTCTCCCTCCTTTACATTCACGAAGTTATTTGCTTCGTTTTGCTTGTGAAAGCGCATCTCCTTTGAACTTGCTTGAATTATTTAATCATTTAATAGAATTACGGTTCTTTCGGAAAGATCCCTCCCTATCTGTTGCTCTGCATCGCTTCCCCCTAATTGGTTCGTTTTGAACACAAGCATTGACTTTTCTTTGATGCCGTTGCACTTTACCTTTACGAAGTGTTGAATCGAGAATATATTTTTAACATTTTACAGTCCCTTTTATTAGTTTTTAATGAAGTTTATCTTTAGTATAGTTTAGTAAAACTGTAATATTACAGTTAATATATACGTTTACTCTTTAAATACTACTAGTTTTATTTACTAAGTGATATTATATTGTTCTAGAGATTTTTTAACACATTTTTTAAGATAACTCTGATACAAGTAATCATACACTGTCTCGGGGGGACTTTAGATTTTACAAACATACAATTA
>MU159627.1:130917-156151 GCA_015888305.1 Antheraea pernyi
AGTGTGTGTGTACTTATGTACACGCGTTAGAAGTTATACTTTTTGGCGTAACAAGATAAAAATCTTTTCAAAAATTTTATCTTTCGCCTTATTCTACGTTTGTAGAAAAAACGACACTAACAATAGAAAAAAGGTATTTAATACATTGAAAGTTTTAATATAAAGAAATACAAACAACAAATACAAAGAAACAAAATGTTGACTATAACTAACTTCAGGATGTCGGTTTTTCGCGACGGTGTGCGCGCGCATCGTAATTACTTCAGGGTGTCGGTTTTACGTGACGGAGTGGACGCGCATCGTAAAAATTTACTCTCATCATTTTTCCCTAACGCGCCAAAAGAAGTATAACATCAAAAACAGTCGTTTGTGGATCACAAATAATTAGTCTATGTGGGATTCAAACCAACAAAACTCAGGGCAGAGGTGATGAGACCATGTTTCATATTTTGGACACCAAAAAGATATAACTTTTTTTGTGTACATTTTACTGTGTTAATGTGGAATTATTTGTGTGAAGACAACATAAATATGGTTTTAATTCATTACAAAGGCAAGATATCATAGAAAAATAAATTTAATTTTTCATTTAAATGAAATTGGCAGTCGTCCTTTCTGATTATTTAAATGGAATTGTTTAAAGACAATTCAGATATTGAGACGTTCAAGAACCTAACGCGACCGCTAATTGATGACAGGGAGGTGTGGAGGATAAATTGAATATTTTAGGGTGACAATAAATTGACGGGAGCAGAGATGTGTTACTACATAAAATTTAAAAAACGTGCACAATCTTGTATCGTCATAAACCTGGTAATATCTAAATCACTGTACATTTCTTATTTGATTTTGGGGAGCTCCCTGGAATTTCTTCGACATACATGATCCAATGCTAATTAAATCAAAATGGAATCTTTTAAAAATATTCTAACAGGGATATCATTGTCCAAATCAGTTTATGTAGTCCTAAGAAAGTAAGTCCGATTACAAAGGAGAGTACTTAAAAAATGTAGTACTTAAACTGGCAAACTTTGGTAGATGATAACCGTGTCTGACTTTATCAAAACCACCATATACATAGTTCACACTCACCATAGAGGCACGCTTAGATCTAGGTTTAGGTCTCACTTTCCGGGATAATCCAATGTATCAGTAATCAAGAGGAACGATAGTACCGTACACTAAGTAATAAGCCACACAAAGTGACTCTTTTTTATTTCGTCGAATTTCTGGGTCACTCATTATGTACCTGGCTGATAAGGAACTTACAGGCGCCGGCCATAATCGTGACGATTATTGCCTGTAAATTTCATGGTGGACACTGTTATTTCTGGATAACACTGTGTTTAGTATTAAGCAGGGTACGGTCCCTATATTGTTCTACCAAAAAAATCTCGAAATTATATAGGAAATAAAATAGAATACAATAAATTAATAACTCCTTTCTAACTTAGAATCGTAGTGTAACTAAAGGCACGTATAAAAATACTCAACCAACTATCATGGAATTTTGCACGCACGTTGTAATGGACACAGAAAAGGCCCTAAAATATTTGGCATCTAAAACAAATGTATTATTACAGAGGATTAGATCAAAACTAAATTTACCACGATTGAAGCGGCCAGTAAAAGTTAGTAAAATTATAAATAAAAAAATGTTACGGATACATTATATTATATCACTATAGCTTGGAATGGAATCAAAATATTAATGTATTTTAAAAGTGCAATTCAATAACTTTAATTACGAACAAAGGCTAAACAGAGCGTTTACAAGCGTGGAACGCAGGAGTGAGGGTGATACACCCGGAAAATGGGGCTATTTTGGCATGACTATAAATTAATTTCGGCACAGGGCACTGCAGTTAAGCCTCCATACATTTTAATTGCTTCCATTATCGGCTGTCCTGCAAAATGGCGACCTGATGACAATGGAGCTGTCGTGTCGTAGTATTTTAGGGCTTTATTAGGATTAATTTTCGAGAATGACATGTCTAATATATCTAAGATTATGTTCAATATTCAATTCCATTTCAAATTATAATATCTGCTCTATTTCAAAACATATGTTGATTATAAATATCTTGAGATTGTATTAAATTTCGAATTCTTAGTATTCTCACAAATTTCTTAAAATTATTTAAGTAGTCTAATAACACGATTGAATATATGTTATTGAATATCAGTAATAGATTAATGATTAATTGAAAAATCGACTGTTACTACGAAATTTCAATACAAAATGCAAAGTAAATATATAAGAAACTAACATATGCCCGCGGTTTCGCTCACGGTAATGTAGATTTGGCGTATCACTCGGGAACACTACTTTTCATGCGATAACGTCTTATAAATTAATGAATGCCGGCAGCACGCGCAAAAAAGTGTCACGTTCCGCCTAAACCAAGCGTGCAAGCGAGAGCGCGGAACAAGCGATAGAGAGGCGTGATCGACCTAAGCGTTCAACTTGTGACTTATCTATCTCTTAACCACTCGCAACGGCTGATGCGTCCGAATCGTTATCACCTAAAATTATCATCCGTAAATTGACTTTACAGAAAAACATTTTTTTTTTAGATAAAAATACCCTATATTTTCTTATGTACGCAATTGAAATTGTATGATTCACAAACGAATATGAAAGAGAAGGAGGGAGAAGGGAGAGGGAGCGGGGAGATGGGTTCTTTTGACGCTCTATAGAAAAGTTCTTAACGAATTTTCCGTATCATTAATAACAACAAAGTTACAAGCTAGTCTGGTGTAAGCGCATTATGGAACGAGCATATCGAGGTCAGCGGTGACGCGAACTCTTAAGTTTTTCTCTTACCAATAATCGCAAACCCGGGTAAAGAAGTTTTCACTACAAAAAAGGATGAAGCGGCGATGACAGATTGGTGACCACAAAGATCTACCTATCGAGCAGTACGGGTTTGAATCGTATAAGAAAGATCAATATATAGTGATACCTAGTATCATAGTCAAACTATGATATAGCGGAGTTTTAGGAGATGCATTTCTTTGAACTATGGATGGCAATCGTTTCTTTGGACTCATCGTGTTTAACTCAAAAACAAACAAATTCATAATCACATTTATAATATTAGTTAGGGTTTTCACTATACATTATTATTATATCTACCTATTCTTGCGATTACAATATTCCTTGCGAGAATAACACAACATGTATTGCTTGCAAAAACGCAAATTCTAGAATAAGATCAAGACCGCAAGACCAAAACCGATTTTCGGCAACACTAATTACCTATGAGGAATTAAGAACTATAATTTCCTGGTGAGAAGTATTCAAATTAGATTAAAATGTTACTTAATACTTGTTATAAAGATCAGTATCATATAATAACTAGTAAAGATATTAAAACATCAAAACTGTATTATACTCACGTTATGAATCCAAAAAATAATTTAAAAAAATCATAAACTTCCAAAGATAAAATCTCTTATGAATATTTAAAAACTGGAGCGTGTTTTATGAATCCGTCGTGCATTTAATGAGCCATCGGTTTTTCTATGATAATAACTAACATTTATAATACAGTTCAGTACCCTTTTCATGGAAAAATATTTTAAATTCATTTGCAGTCAGTCTAAATGATACTACTTCAACCCAATGACCACCGAAAGATCTACGATCCACTTTTATTGTACCAACGTGTAATTACTGGATATGTACTAGCATGTGTCAAAACACGACCATCTAAAAGAGAGTCACCGTAACGAGCTTATTAATGTGATTCTGGAGGTAGTGACTCAGTTAGTTAAAGTTCACTACCTCACTAATCTCACGGAGAAGAAAAATATAGACAGGAAATCTGAACGCTTTATAAATTTCTTGTAGCATCACGACAATTTGTGCAAATAGCCAGAGGTGCATATTCCTTGTGTGTTTGAAATTTTATAGTGATATAGATATATTGATTCAGCGTTTGCTGACTATGAGAAAAGATCTAGTAATGAAGTATTATTACTATATTGTATTCAATTTATATTGTATAAGTTACATATATGATAATGATCAATAACTTAATAATGCTTAGACATTATGTACCTGGCTGATAAGGAACTTACAGGCGCCAGCCATAATCGTGACGATTATTGCCTGTAAATTTCCTGGTGGACACCGTTATTTCTGGATTGTGTTTAGTATTAAGCAGGGTACGGTCCCTATATTGTTCTACCAAAAAAATCTCAAAAATTAATACCTGGAATACAATACAATAAATTAATAACTCCTTTCTAACTTACAATCGTAGTGTAACTAAAGACACGTATAAAAATACTCAATACATGGAATTTTGCACGCACGTTGTGATGGACACAGAAAAGGCCCTAAAATATCTGGCATCCAAAACACATCTATTATTACGGAGGAATAGATCAAAACTAAATTTACCACGATTGAAGCGGCCAGTAAAAGTTAGTAAAATTATAAATAAAAAAATGTTACGGATACATTAAATTATATCACTATAGCTTCCAATGATAATGACACTAAATACACATCTAAAAATAGTATTAGAATTTTAAATGGAATCAAAATATTAATGTATTTCAAAAGTGCAATTCAATAACTTTAATTACGAACAAAGGCTAAACAGAGCGTTTACAACGAGGAGTGAGGGTGATACAGCCGGAAAATGGGGCTATTTTGGCATGACTATAAATTAATTTCGGCACAGGGCACTGCAGTTAAGCCTCCATACATTTTAATTGCTTCCATTATCGGCTGTCCTGCAAAATGGCGACCTGATGACAATGGAGCTGTCGTGTCGTAGTATTTTAGGGCTTTATTAGGATTAATTTTCGAGAGTGACATGTCTAATATATCTAAGATTATGTTCAATATTCAATTCCATTTCAAATTATAATATCTGCTCTATTTCAAAACATATGTTGATTATAAATATCTTGAGATTGTATTAAATTTCGAATTCTTAGTATTCTCACAAATTTCTTAAAATTATTTAAGTAGTCTAATAACACGATTGAATATATGTTATTGAATATCAGTAATAGATTAATGATTAATTGAAAAATCGACTGTTACTACGAAATTTCAATACAAAATGCAAAGCAAATATATAAGAAACTAACATATGCCCGCGGTTTCGCTCACGGTAATGTAGATTTGGCGTATCACTCGGGAACACTACTTTTTATGTGATAACGTCTTATAAATTAATGAACGCCGGCAGTACGCACAAAAAAGTGTCACGTTCCGCCTAAACCAAGCGTGCAAGCGAGAGCGCGGAACAAGCGATAGAGAGGCGCGATCGGCCTAAGCGTTCAGCTTGTAACTTATCTATCTCTCAACCACGTCCGAATCGTTATCACGTAAAATTATCGACCGTAAATCGACTTTACAGAAAAACATTTTGTTTCTAGATAAAAATACCCTATATTTTCTTATGAACGCAATTGAAATTGTATGCTTCACAAACGAATATATGTATGGATAGTTTATCTAGGTTAAACCCGCGGTATCGACAACAGCCCAAGCCGAGGTGTGCATGCACCCTTGAGCTACTCGTAGTTGTCTGAATAAAATCGGCTGAGTGCCTTAAGCGCTCGCCTTAGTAGTCCGGTGAAACTGTAAAGGCCTTGCCAGGCTAACAGTGTAGTCAGTTCGAAAAAAAAATCTTTACCTCTGACAACGTGTATGCAAATGTTTATAATGCTTGGTGGAGTGGTTAAAGCAATTATGTTTTTAACTAACATTACACAATCCTGGCTAACATTATAAATCGAGAATGTGTTTATTAAAAAACATTCTCAAATTATAATGTTAGTCAGGATTTCTATCTTTTCGGGTATTTTATACGATAGGTTTGACTAACAACTCTAATACACAAAAAAAACCCTTAGTATTAGTTTAATAACTAGTTGATGCACGCGACTTTGTTCTAGTGATATTGGGTTTAATGCTTCATGGGAAGTATACGTTGTATCTAAAATAATTTTAGCGAACTTGTATTCTTTTAATTGTGATTTTCTCACTATTTCTCGTACTTACCCTCTTACATATTTTAATCTTCTCCGTTTAATATATATGTAACGTTTAGTATAGTATATAGTCTATGTTATAAGTGACTCAGGGAACGTCACTATAACATAACCCGTAACAATAAAGTATAATATTTGTTCCGGTAAGCTTTACTATCAATAAATATGGAACTTGATAGGATTGCAAACGTAAAAGAATAATATACCTACTTAATGGAATAAGTATCTATATAAACGAGAGCTTTCGGCGGGATCTTTGTATGTCATGTAGTAACGTCTATATTTTATTCATAATTTTATGTTGTGTTTTACGTAACATAGTTCGTAGTTTCCAGAAATAAAATTAAGAAAACTATATAAACGTAATCATCTATTTATTTTATTTTTTTATATTTGCGTTTAAATTAAAAACATAGTTAAATGTACTGTTGAATGTTTTTATATTTAAAGTCTTGCTCAAATACCTCAATATGTACCATAATTATCTCGTATATAATGTAAACTCACCAGCATTATTAAATTTATACCTTTTTAAATAATTATTGTAAAATTTCTTTTATATTTATTACCTACTACAGATTATTATATTGGCGTTAGCAACCAAAATAGTTGGCAAAACCAATTAATTGCACTACCTCGTTATTTTAATTATTGATGTCGTTACATAATTGGAATTCATATGACGGTTATTGTTTTCGTTTTGCATGCAAATTATCTTTTCTATATCCATTAGTGAAACAAAATGCAATAATGAATATAAAATCAATACATATGTATAAAGTAGAACTATCGTTTGTTCGTAAACTTATATATTATACTAGCTGTACCCGCAGATCCGCACGCGTTTTTTTAAATCGTATAAAAGAATTATTGACTTGTGAGACTATGTACAATTACAGAAACGCTCTTTAAAGACAATTGTATGTACGGCGCGCACGCCACTAAAAGTAACATGTAACGTGTACAGCAGATATATAAATACAAAAAGCTTGCCAAATGAGGTTTGTCATCAGCAACACATTTGGAACCTTAACCCACCATATATATAACTACCTCAGTGCTCACTTACACTGTATAAGGAACTAACGAAACAATAACTTAAAATATTATTATTAAGATTTACATTTACATTATATTTAATATACATTACCATTATTATAATTAAGATTTTGTGACTATACAAAAATAAACGCTTGTCTGTTCCGCAAGAAATTGTATTATGGAACACTTTACGTAATACGTTTATAATTCGTAGTCCGGTGATGCTGTAAAGACCTTGCCAGGTCAATAGCATAGTCAGTTCCAAAAGAAAAAAACGTTTATAATCTAAGAT
The DNA here is from genome assembly GCA_015888305.1 of Antheraea pernyi. NCBI lineage: Eukaryota > Metazoa > Arthropoda > Insecta > Lepidoptera > Saturniidae > Antheraea > Antheraea pernyi. The sequence goes on from MU159627.1 coordinate 138,272, forward strand.
CTTTTTAGGAAGACCTCTATAATTTATAATTTATTAATGTTATTAATAATTATATGTCGAATTGTAAACAATAAGCTGATAATTATTTCTCTTATTAAAAATAAAGAATGAGTTGAAATCTTGCTAAATTTCATGCAGACAAAGTCGCGGGTAACAGCTAATCTAAAATAAAGCAACCTCAATTACTTTTTTTAGGTTCGCTATCTACCAGTGAAAATCCCGTGAAAATCGACGTAACCGTTTTGGCGACAGCACAGCGAGCGAAGCCACGGTTAACAGCTAGTCTAAATTAAAATAAATTAAATTACTTTTTATAAGGTCCGCTATCTGCCAGTGAAAGTCCCATGAAAATCGGTCTAACCATTTCGAACAAATCCCTGCGGGTGAAACCACGGTTAACAGCTAGTATAAACTAAAATTGCTTGAATTACTTTTTATAAGATCAGCTATCTGCCAGTGAAAGTTATCTGAAGATCCATCGAACCGTTTTGAAGATAGTACTGCGGGCGAAGCCATGGTTAACAGCTAGTCTAAATTAAAATAAATTAAATTACTTGAAATGATATCCGCTATCTGCTGGTGAAAGTTTGGTGAAAATCGGTCTAATCGTGTTGGAGATAGCATTGCAGACGAAGCCGCGGTTAATACCTAGTCTAATTTAGAGTAGCCTAAGAAACCCGCTGTAATTTCAGCTATGTGTCAGTGAAATCCCTGTCAAAATCAGTCCAGCCGTTTCGGAGATTACCCGGAACAAACAGACAGACAGACAAAAATTTTAAAAATCGAATTTTTGTTATCAGAAGCATGCATACTTTCATACCCAGTCAGTCAAAAAAAATTATTTTGATATTACATACAGACACTTCATTTTTATTATATGTACAGGTATATATTAAAATTACCTTGCAAATGAAAATAAAATAAAAATAATACTATAATCATAATTATTGATAAATGACAAATCACTTATTATTTTGATAATATAAACTATCCATACTACCTAAAGTTTTCATTTTTTAATTGTGTGTATACTAATATTTGGTGCATATGAGTAAGATTAATTACATATTAAATACACCAACTGTAAAAAACATTTTTTTAAATAAAAATTTAAAGGCCGAATACAAATGAGTATCGATAATGAAATCAAAAATCGATATTACGTAAAATTGATTCGTTTATTCATTTCACAATATCATAGAGAAAATAACATAAACGGAAAAGCACAGAGGCCATAAAAATATTAATTTGTAGCATCACAAAGGCAATAAAAAAGCCATCGCAATCACACACAGAATAGCAAATTACAACAAATATAAAGAACCATAAACGAGTAACGTCTCGTTCCGCTCTAATGTTATTATGAGGCGTAGCACATAGCAAAATATTACAAGTAACCTTTTAATAATAATTTTAAAATATATAACAATTCGACATTTGATTGACTAGGGCGTTACTTTGCATGAAATCACCATGAAGTTCTTGAATTGACGTTACTTTGCACGTCCGCCTGGAATTGACTGACCGCTGTCACTCTTTCTCACTCGCACCAGGATACTTAAAATCGAGTGGTAGAATGAAATACATTTAATCGATTGTGTGAGACGTGGCAGCGACCAACCTATTCCAGACGGACGTGCAAAATAATGTCCATTGAATTAATTCGATATACAAATAAATGAACTCTTATTTTATGAAGTGAGAACTTCTTAGACGCGTTCAGCGGTATTTTTGGCACGAGATAAATTTGCAATTTCGCGCCATGACATGCTACGTAAGGATGATCGTCCGTATCACGCTTGCGTCAGAATAGCGACGCATTGTATAGAGGTATGTGTACATGTAAAGTTGATATTTTGCAGCTCATCACACGTTTGATTGCTTAATATACTTTATAAAAATGTATATAATTATTGTTCCAAGTGCCAATACATACCAAAAGCACACTAATGTTAATAATTTCAATAAACAAAATTCTGATATTTAAATATTGTTAATCATACTATAATTAATATGAAATTCAAAACACATTTATTTCCTTCAATCCTTATGACAGCCTCGACTTTCTTTTAGTAATCCAAAATATATGATTCAAGAGACTATTATTATAGAAACACAAATATTTAATCAAACAACATATTAATTTATAGCAAAAAATGATATCTCGTTTACAGTTTTCAGTTATAATTAAAAGTTGATTATATTTTATTAAACTTAACGTGCATAGTTTCCAGTTGAGGGCTGACAAAGGAAATTCAATTCTCATTTTCTCATTACGGTTTTCCTTTCGCTGTCTGTTCTTTGTTACCAGTAAAAATACATTAAAGCGAGCACGATTCTTATCGAGAGGAATGTGCTTAGTTTTTATTAATCTTGTCCATATCATAAAGGAATTTATTTATAAAGATATAAAGAAAAAGCTCTGTATCTAATTGTATTATGTACACGGAAGAGTGTGAAATTTGGCATACCTAAAGTTCACATTAAGAAAATGTTTCCAATATCTAAAAGTAGAACCAATTTTGTTGACACGATTACTGGTAAATAATAAGCTTTCCATAGTATTACTTACGCTACATAACATATTGCAGTTTTTCATAAGAACTAAGCAATAATAATAAGGATAACTTAATATCACTATACTTTATAATATAATAGAAAGTGTGAAGTAAAAAATACAGTTAAAAAATTAAATACCCGCTATATTTGGTTCGGATAAGTCACGCAGTTCTCATAAACCACCGAATTCTCATAAAATTAAATAGCATTAAGTATAAAAAATATAATGACAAAGTCTGTTAATGTCTTTGTAAGTCTTACCTCTATTTAGGATTTTCCCTCTATTCTAAATCCAAATATCTGGTCATATCAGTATCAAACATAACATGGTCCGGGTGTATTAAGAAAAAAGAACTGATTTCTTTTACGTATATATTTATGAAATCTTCTATTGAAATGATACATGTTGTTACGCCGAAATCGACAATTTCTCGGCGTGGGATGATTACAGGGTCTACCTCTAATAAAAGTAATTTTTTCCCGTAATATTATATGAAATGAGGTTCTTCGTTTAATAGGCTATATATTCCTTCGAGCGGCCGTACGGCGCCAACCCCCCACCAATTTCAGTCGACTATTCGTCTCTCTCGATAAAAATAAAACTATTGTCCCCTCTGTATCGCTTCTATTTTCCCACTAAACGTCACATACATCCTTATATTACCATTCCTTTATGTAGTGCTGTATCCGTTAAGTCCGGACAAACGGAAAAAAGAATAGATAAATTCAAGATGGGTTTATCTTTTTCCGCTATCAGAAGTGTGTCACAAACTAAATGAACCCTTTTCCTTTGGAAGAAGGAACTAAAAGAGATAAAATACTCCTTAGCGTACATTAAAGCGCTGTCGGCTTGAAAGAAGCCATAAAAAGGCGGCGTCCCGCGGGTCTCTGGGGACCACGGGCCTCTTCTTTCCTACTCGCTGAGTCAAATTAAAGATGTAGACTATGCAATCGGATAAAGAATTGAAATAAAAATAAAACTGGATACTAATTAAACATGTTGAAATTTATTTTTATGACTTACCTTGAAAGTACAAAATGTCCCTACACTTTGTTTTAAACGCATTATCAAAATAAAAACTGGAGATTATGCATATATTGCTTAACACAATGATTTATATGTGACTTTCGGGGAAAACTACTAAAAGATACCCTTTCACCTTTACGCAAATTAAATAATTTTTTTTATATCATAAGAGGCAAACGAACCCGTCGGTCACCTGATGTTAAGTAATCACCACCGTCCATAGACACTTGCAACGCCAGAAGAGTCGCAAGTGCGTTTCCAGCCTGTGTTTTGGAGAAGGAGGAGTGGGGAAGTAAGGAGGGGAAAGGGATTTAGGCCTCCGGCGCTCTCACTGACCGAACGAAACGCTAAAATGCAAGTACTGTTACATCACGTCGGTTTTCTGTGGGTCGGGTGATACTACCCTGGGAGAGCCGACCCATTCATTCTGAAACCAGTAGTAGCTTCAGCGTGACTCTAACACCTAAATTTGTAAGTTGTAGCGAAACATCACATCGAGGGAAACCAATCTATTTGAAGTCTTAATTTCTGATCCACTTAGTGATCATATATTAATAGGTTCATATGATAATGACTACTCTCCAAAACTCCATATCTTTCTACAATCATTCTATTTCTTGAACTTTATCTCACGTTATATAAAGTAACTTAAAGAGTGTATCGTTAGCGTTATACAATAGAACCTTTGTGTATAAATCGATTGTTAACGTTCAGATCTTGTTTAATAAGCCGTATCGAGATGACAAAAAGTGACATCTCAGTCGACTGTTTTTTTCATCGAAGGATCGAGACGGACATGTTATAATCAGCAGCTCAATCATCAAATTAATCTAAATCTAAAATAGATGGAAGCTCAGCGGCCATCTACGTCACGAAGGAAGATCACAAGGTGCATGCATTGTATCTCTAGTGTTGTTAGCTGGATCTGAACGAAAACTTTAAAGATTCTCGAAGATACCTCGAAGTCCCCTAGAGTAGCAGAAAGCCACTTTGTGCTATTTCGGAGGTGCGCATGCTACAAAGACTATAATTAAAAATAGCGCACGAGGTACGTGCATTGTATACTGTTGTTAGCTGGATCTGAACGAAAACTTTAAAGGTTCTCGAAGATCCCTTCGGGGTCCCCCAGAGTACCAAAAAGCCACCTTAAGCTATATCGGAGGTGCACATGCTACAAAGACTATAATTAAAAATAGCGTAGAGCGCTGTTAAGTTCGTTTAACTACATCCCATTATTTTACATTTATATGGCCGATAATAATGTCAAATTTAATTAGACATTCTCATAATTGTGATAGTTCATCGAAGAAAAATCGAGATAAAGATCCGAAGACTTTCCTGAAAAAGAGAATATTTTATCCGTCGACTGCTTCGCTTATATAGTAGTGATTTTTATTCTAAAATCGCTTAGGTCTACGAACGTTTTCTCTATCAGTCCAAGCAAGCTCTTCCCAGTAGGTAGTAACAAGATTTGAAGCGTGAAATTTTATCGGCAGAATTAATCTTCAAAGTTTCCCTATCCTGCCCTTTTGTTTCTCAGAGTCTACAATAAAATTTATTTCTCAGTCTAATCGGAAACAGATAACCCGGAGGGGCGTGAGAAATCTCCGAGGCATTACCGATTCTCGTCTCCACTTAACTGCGATTATTAACAAAAATCTAATTATGATTGTTAATTAAAGCGGAATCGTGATTTGATCGATTTAAATGCGGAAACGATTAGCGATTTTATCCAGATTTATAATTTATCAAATGATGAATATAAATTACTGTTATAGCTATTTAAAAGTTGTGTTCGAAGTTCAATCTACGTTAATATTATAAATGTGAAAGTGACTTCTGTCGGCTTGTTTGTCAAAAAGTATTACGACTAAAGCTCTGAACCAATTGCAATGAAACTTGTATAGATACAGCCTGAGATCTAGAAATAACATAGGTTATTTCATGTCTTGAATATATAGAAAGACACGTAAACGAAATCACGATGGGCTATTTGTTTCATATAAATTGTCATAACAAAATAAAGCATTTTCTAACCATCTTATTTTGAAGTTATACGCACCTGGTGTAATTTGATGATGTGGTGGGAGATGGTAAAAAGTTAAGCCTAAACGCATTGACTTTCAAGTGTTTCTGTAAATTGAAACGCGCCCATAATATAGTTGACGATAGATTTTTAGTTTGAGAGTGGTAGGCTACAAGATGAACTTTAGAAAATGTCCTACCATAATGGTTTCATAATGATGTTTTTTTTCCATCGAAATATGAATTACATTCTAGGAGTTAAGCCTACATAGATCGATATTATATCCGAGTATATTACCATCAAGCCCTCATTGCTTCGCGTAGATATTAAAAATGTTATCTATATTATCTATACTAATATTATAAAGAGGTAAATTTTGTGACGTTGTGGTGTTGTAAGGGGTAATCTCAGGAACTACTGGTCCGATTTGAATAATTTCAGTGTTATATAGCTCACTCGTCGAGAATGGTTGTAGGCTATATATCATCACCCTAAAGCCAATAGGAGCGGAGCACAGATGAAAAATATTTCAAAATCGAGATGGTTATTTTTTTAGAGCTTCTGCTGTGTCTTAACCCAAAATAACTATTCCACGCGTGCGAAGTCACGGGCAGAACCTATTAACTAATTATATTATCTATAATCTATACTAATATTATAAAAAGGTAAAGTTTGTGAGGTTGTAGGGGGTTATATCTGGCGAGTCGGAGAAAAATGGTCGAACGAAAACGTTTCTTACGAACGCTGCCTTAATTATGAAATATATATGATTGGGTTCTAGAGAAAAGTTGTAGCTTGATAATGCCTATTACCGCCCAACGAAGTGGACACGTGTCGGCTAGATTATAATAATTATGTAAATAATAATCAAAATAAATGTACTGTTTCTTGCATTTAGAAAATTAAAACAATAGATTCTTGAAATGTGTACATCAGAAATACGTTTTTGTCAAGGAGAATAAAATTACAACTAAATATTAAGTATATATTGTATTATAATAAGTATATATTATCATATTATTTAGTGCAAAGTTATTCAACAAGTAGCTTTTGGTCTCGAGTTGAGTAATTGAAACGTGAAAGCGTAACAAATAAACAAATTCCCATTCGCATTTGCAATACTAGTAAAATTTAACAATCATATAATTGGTTTATATTTAGGGAAAAACAAACTCATTTCGTAACACAATCACTTATTTATTAACGACTGACAATCACTGACAATATCGTGGGTGGGTGCACTTACCACACTTTATGAATACCCTTTTTTTTACGTGGGGAAATCCCTTATACGCTACTCCCTCGGGGGAGGGAGTGGGTTATGTCCGACTCGCACGGATTAAAACCCCACGGTGTACGTCTGCCGCTATAGTTGGGGCGACACGAGATCTCTACAGATTTCATCGTGCCGCCCCAGCGGTCGGCCCAGCAGCGAAAGGGCCGCCGCCGTGCCCCGTCCCGGGAACACACCGGCCGTCTCTTCCGTCCACCGGACCTGTGCAATGGGAAGACGGGCCCCCCAACCCATCATCCCTAGGTCCGGTACATACCCTCGCATAACTGTACCTATGTTCATTATATAATACAGTTTGTTGTTAACGTATACTACAATAATTATATAACATATAATAAAAGATAATATCTAAACAAATTATAACGAAAACAATGGTAAGATAGCCGATAGGTCTACATGTATTCTAAATCTCCACACTCTACAAGGACCAATAACGCACTAGCCTAACCGATACAAAACTTGTTTGCGGGAAAACTTTCTATACTAATTGAACAATTAAATAATGTACAACGTTAAGAGCCGTTGACGAAATTAAACTCATTATGTCGTCGACGTCCCCGCTGAAGCGACGCAGAGCCAGCCGCAAGCTTTTTGTAATTTCAGTGACAAATGTACAGCCGCACGGTTCCGAATGCTGCGCCGAGTGGGGATTCAGAGATGATTTTCAGACATAGAGCAATTAACCACGTAGAACTGTGATTTAAAAAAAGTCGAGGCAGTCGTAAGGACTGCCGATTATTGGGAACACTCAAAACAATGCAAATTGTGTCCTCTTTTAAATTAATATTATAGTGTGAACCATTTAAAGTTACATCTTTATATATAAACTAGCTGACCCGTGCAACTTCGTCTGCACCAAAACGGTTATCACCGGTTTCATTTGTATTTTTACACCTAAAACCCGATTGCAGCCACACCTACCGTTTCCAATTGTAAATCCAAACTATCAAGGGGCTCACTCAAACATGTACCCAGATGGTATGTGAGAAATCTTTTAAAATAAGCCTAGAACCCGTTCGTAGCGTCATCTACGGGGTTCAATTAAGATAAAAACTAACCTACATATATTGGCGGTAGACAGACAGACAGACAGACAAAAATTTTAAAAGGGTTATTTTTGGCTTCTATATCGACAACAAAGCCTATCCCCATCAAAATTTTCAAAAAATATTTAATGTACAGATTTGGCCCTGCTACAGTTTTATTATAATATAGATTTCTTCTGTGCGTGTGTATGTCACTGAACTCCTCCTAAACGGCTGGACCGATTTTAATAAAACTTTGTGTGCGTGTTCCAATAGATCCGAGAATGGTTTAGATTCACAATTGGACCCGGTAGGTGGCGTTGCGGTTGACTTATAGGATTTTTTTTATTATCAAGGCAGGACAACGTCCGCTAGGTCCGCTAGTAATTTATAAATTTAAATGATTATTATTAGTTTGGTTTTCACATCTATTGGCAAACAATGATTATATACATTTTTATAGAGTTAATTAATTAATCAAACATATGATGAGCTGCACAATCTCAATATAAAATATGAATATTAGATGAACACAGCTTTATTTTTATATCATAGGAGGCAAACGAACAGGCGGGTCATCTGATGTTAAGTGTTCACCGCCGTCCATTGACACTAGCAACACCAGGGGAGTAGCGAGCGCATTGCTGACCTGTGTTTGGAATGGAGGAAAGGAGGAGAGGAGAGGGGAGAGGAGCTGTTATACTACGCGTCGCTAATCTGCCGGTCGGTCACGCTTATTACCATGTCATGACGTGCGACCATATTTTTATCTGCTACCAAAAAAATACCGCTAGACGCGCCTAAAGAAGTCAATAAAATCGCACAATTGAAACAATGAATGCTCAGAGGTAGCGTATTCTATTTAGGCATCGATTGACAAGGAATAGGTACGTTTCCTTATCCTTTTTCTAATGAAGGGTATTAGAATCTAGCTACCATCCATAAATTAAAACTGTTTGCTTACAACAGTTGCACTTAAGAGCCAATTCTCCTTTAGATTTAGTTTGTTACCATTTTAGGCCTCACTCACATGTTAATGACTACGTCCGGTACCGCTATGACACACCCGAGAGGCGAGACTACAACGCCACCCAGGGAACCACTATTGACCTGCGATACCGCTACACAGCTTTATTTTTATATCATAGGAGGCAAACGAACAGGTGGGTCATCTGATGTTAAGTGTTCACCGCCGTCCATTGGCACTAGCCACACCAGGGGAGTAGCGAGCGCATTGCTGTCCTGTGTTTGATATGGGGGAAAGGAGGAGAGGCGAGGGGAGAGGAGCTGTTATACTACGCGTCTCTAGTCTGATGCAAGCCGCACAAACGCAGTAGGGTCGTTCACGCTTATTACCATGTCATGACGCGCATTCCTGACTGCATCGACTGTATACGTGATTAATGTAACACACATTTAATTTCACATGAGATTATGGTAAAGTATAAAAAAAATGACAAAGTTAACATAGATATTACTTAAAAACTTACTCACTGATAAGAATTAAGAACAACGAGAACAAAAGCAACAGCAACAACTTCTAGTCAGTCTGGTTTTATCACCAATAGCAAACATAAAAATCCACAATTGAAACAATGAATGTTCAGAGATAGCGTGTTCTAGTTAGGCATCGATTGTCAGTCTGGTTTTATCACCAATAGCAAACACTGCTTCCATTGAAAAAGTTGTCTAATTTATTCTAATCAAATCAAAAACACTTTATTCAATGTAGGCCTTAAGAAGGCACTTATGAACGTCAAAACTACCACCGGTTAGGAAAACAACCGGCAAGAAACTCGATCTGGTTTATCTTTTTAACAAATATATATAATACCAGAAGCTTTTTAACAAATATATATAATATTAGAATATTTAGGATATATTAGGTACATGTCACAAACGTTTTTAATTAATGCACAGAAATGAGTCAATTCCAGACATCACCATCGTTCACATATTGAATTGAATTCTGAAATAGTTACCGCAACCGTTATAAACACCGCCATTACATTTTAAAATGGTTTAAAATGTCTTTGTGTTATATTAATATAAATATTATACCTACGCGCAGGCTTACTGGCGAAGACTGGTAATTATTTCAGATTACCTTTGAGGAAAAGGAATCAACAAAAAGCTGACATTTTAATGGATCGATTTCCCTTCGGAGAATATTCGTAATTCATTAATACAAAATTATGTATTATAAATATTATATATTATAAATATATTATAAATTATGTATTATAAATTGAGATATCATGTATGTCTAATAGATTTTATCTTAATAAGGACGTCTAACCTCTACAAATTTTACAAACATAACATTAACGTACTTAAAGTATCTCCATCATTATAATATTTTTGTTACTATGTATTCTTTTTATATGTAATGTCTCACCAAAGTTATAAGCCATCCGTATATTCCAAATAACTATATAATTTTGCGTCCTTTATATTATACAGTTTACTATATAAGATAAATGGATGGTTTATGGAATAAATTGTGCAATCCTTGTTTTGTCATTCATGCAGGAAATAACTTTTTAACTACACTGTATTATTGACAGAATTCGATCCTACTGTTGATTAGCTAATATTAACCCAGTATAACTTACTAATGAAGGTTATTTTAGAAAATAAAAAGCGTCCACGGCAAAGGTTATTCTCATATGGATTGTCCGTTTTTCCATATCGACAGATATTTCGTAACTATATATGATGTTCGAGACATTCGATTTTATTTTTGACATTCGATTAGTCTTCGCTGACTGAACGATTTATGATTAAAGATGGCGTTATTCATAATTACGTAATTTTTTAAATATTATTAAATCGTTGGCCTGACACATAGAGTTCTATTAAATTTTAAATGTATATATACTTTTACGCAATGATGTTATAACTAAAGATACGTTACTTACATGATATTTTGACAAAACACATGGCACGATAACGCACACATACGTAAAGTAATATTGGAATGCTACACTGTTTTAGATAAAATGTGGAAGCAAGATGGTATATTCTCAATATCGGTGGTGAAAAAGAAATAGTTATATGTTGCTTAGATACAGGCGGATTGACAGACCAGTAGTCAAAAATAAGCAAACTAGCCAAGTTTTAATAAGGCGCTCTCGAAGTGCTTATGACGTATATCATTGCTGTTAGGTTATCAAAAACATAATAAATTCTTTTTTGATATTAATTTCATTCAACAGAATGGTGTTACCTTATTAAATATCCATTAATCTTTGACAATAATTTGTTGAGCGTTGGAGCGCGTTTCCCTACTTTACGCGGAGTTGAGTTAATGCTCTCTTGTAGCCGCCTATTCATTTGGAATTTAACGTCCCAGCAAAGTTATAACTCGCCCGTATGTTATAAATACTGCATGATTTCACTCGCTCTCTCTCTAAAACGGACTAATGTGTTCACTGAATACGTCTGAATTATCGGTTTGGAGGCAATTTACGTGTAACTTATTCTGAGTTATGAAGTTATATATGATAGAATTGTAAAGTTATGTAATTATATTATATGTATTGCTAAAGACCCGGTCTGGTTTCGCGTATTTGCAAATATTTATGTGTCGTCATAAGTGCCTAAGCGATTTACATATATTATCCAACTTCCATTTTTTACTATTTTACGTTAATTAAAGTCAAAGAAATGTCTTGCTTTTTGTGTGCAATTTTAATTCTATCATATGTTCCTAATTAATAATTAAAATGGCATTCTGCAAAGGACAATATTGATTACAATTAAATGTCAAACGTAACTAAAGTATTCAATTAGATAAAGATTAATAACATATAGGCCAAAATAGCTTCACCAATAACCCGCCATTCTCTAGCAAAATTTAAAATTTCAATAATAACGAAGTAATATTTTCACTTATATTATTACATCTATACATATATAATAAAAATGTAACTGACCGCTGTCTGTACATTAAGTATATATGAGAAAAACTATTATTAGGGGTCTTTATAAATGCAATAGAACCCAAAACAATGATTTTTAGAATTTTTGTCTGTTTGTCTGTTTGTCTGTTTATCTGTTTGTCTGTTTGTCTGTGCGTTTGTGCACGCTAATCTCAGAAACGCCTTATCCGATTTAGATTACCTTATATTTATTATTATTATGTAATCATAATTTTATATAGACCATTATTATTATAATGAAATTTAGTAAAGTTGCAGTCAATGCTACTGAAAAGAGAAAGAACAGTAGATAGATAGTTTAACAAATGTTCGACGTGATTCTTTAAATTGGCATTTCTATCTACTGTTCTTTCTCTTTTCAGTAGCATTGACTGCAACTTTACTAAATTTCATTATAATAATAATGGTCTATATAAAATTATGATTACATAATAATAATAAATATAAGGTAAAAATGATCAGTTTCGGAAAATTAAATTAACCAATGTCAGTTGACCTCAGATCTATACGATCAATCATATGAAATTGGGTTCAGCTTAGGCTGGTGAAGTAGGTTGTACACGTCTGCGCATGTATATAAAGCGCGCCAAGAGCCGCGCCGCTGCTTCGTAGTCCGGTGAAGCTGTAAAGACCTTAACAGGTCAATAGCATAGTTAGTTCAAGAAAAAAAAACGCGCCGCTGCTTACAGCATTCAATTATTCGCAGCAAACGCACGTATTCCGGAGGCGCATGGCGTAACAGTTGCATTCGATAACACTGACTGTTTGCATAGTTCATCTATTCTATCTATCTTCTTCTATATACATACATATAATAAAAATGAAGTGGGTGTATGTAACATCAAAATAAATTTTTTCACTGATTGGGTATGAAAGTATACACGCTTCTGATAACAAAAATGCAAAAATGTCTGTCTGTTTGATCCGGGTAATCTGCGAAACGGCTGAACCGATTTTGACGGAAATTTCACTGACACATAGTTGAAATTACAGCGGGTTTCTTAGGTTACTCTAAATTAGACTAAGTATTAACCGCAGCTTCGTCTGCAATGCTATCTACAAAACGATTGGACCGATTTTCACCAAACTTTCACCAGCAGATAGCAGACATCATTTCAAGTAATTTATTCTATTTTGATTTAGACTAGCTGTTAACCGTGGCTTCGCCCGCTGTGCTATCACCAAAACGGTTACATCGATTTTCACGGGACTTTCAATGGTAGATAACGAACCTAATAAAAAGTAATTGTGGTTATTCTATTTTAGGCTAGCTGTTACCCGCGACTTTATCTGCATGAAATTTAGCAAGATTTCAACTTATTCTTTAATTTTAATGACAGAAATAATTATCGGCTTATTGTTTACAATTCGACATTATAATTATTAATAACATTAATGATATAGAGGTCTTCCTAATAAGAGTATTACGTAAAGAGTTCCATAATACAATTTGTTGCGGAACAGACAAGCGTTTATTTTTTGTATAGTCACTAAATCTTAATTATAATAAGGGCAATGTATATTAAATGTAATGTAAATATAAATCTTTATAATAATATTATTAGTTATTGTTTCAATAGTTCCTTATACAGTGTAAGTGAGCACTGAGGTAGTTATATGGTTGGTTATGGTTCCAAATATTATGCTGATGACAAACCTCATTTGGCACGCTCATTGTATTTATATATCTAATGTACACATTACATTGTAATAAAAATATGGTGTCTACCTCAGCAGCCGTCCCCCACAGCAGAATACCATAAGACATTAGGCTATGGAAGTAAGCGAAGTAGACTAACCTAGCAGTGGCAATATCTGTAAGCTGGCGAATTTTACGTATTGCGTATGCAGCCGAACTTAATCTGTTAGCTAATTTTTTAATATGAGGGCCCCATTGTAATTTAGAATCTAGTGTGATTCCCAGGAATACAGCACTGTCAACTAACCCTACCAAATTCCCTTCGATCTTGATTCTACTATTAACCTGTCTAACATTTGGTAAGGTGAATCTCATACATTTCGTTTTATCTGTATTTAACAATAAGTTATTTAACGCAAACCAATGACAAATTTCATTTAATGTATTATTCAGATGCCCAACCTCTGAATCTATCCGTTTAACTTTAAATATAAGTGAAGTATCATCTGCAAAAAGCACCATGTCAGCACAGTTATTAACCATTAGCGGCAGATCATTTATATATATTAAAAACAAAAACGGCCCTAAAATAGAGCCCTGAGGGACACCAATTCGCGCAAAAGATCCCGCAGATGTTACCCCATGTATGCTAACTTTCTGACAACGATCTTGTAAATAAGAGACTAGAAGGTCGAGAGAAGATTCACAAACACCATAGTGTTTCAATTTAAGAATAAGCGTACTATGGTCAACGCAATCAAAGGCCTTAGACAGATCGCAGAACACACCAATTGCATCCTGCGAATCCTCCCAGGCTCCCAATATATGGTTTATGAGCATTGCACCAGCGTCAGTAGTAGATTTCGATTTGGTGAACCCAAACTGTCGACCATCCAGAAACTTTTGCATTCTAAAATATTCTACCAATTGTCTGAGCATAATCTTTTCAAAAATTTTACTAATCGACGGTAATACAGAAATAGGTCTATAATTTCCAAGATTACTTCTGCAGCCTGATTTAAACAAAGGAACCACTTTGCTTATTTTCATTAAATTAGGGAAGGTTCCTTTTGCTATACACTGATTAAATATATTAGCCAAATGTGGTGAAATAGTGACAATTAAGGACTGTATTACTATTACTGACATTCCCCATATGTCTTCGGTGTTTTTTAAATTTAATTGTTTGAATGCCCTTATTATTTCACCTGCACTAATAAATGAGAACTTAAATTTTGAATCTGTGGGTGCACTTATATTTTTTAAAAGAGCGGCAGCGCCCTCGGCTGATGATGTTATACGCTTTGTTATTTGTGAAGGTATATTAGTGAAGTAATCTTGGAAAACAGTTGCTACCTCTGAACTGTTTGAAATACGTACTCCGTCGACACTTAGATTAAATGAGTTATCATTTATTTTGTTTTTTCCTAATTCTTTATTTATTATATGCCAGACAGTTTTGGTCTTATTTTTAGACTTGAGAATTTTATTTCCTAAAAATGTTGCTTTGGCTGCTACACAAACACGTTTAAAAAGTTTAGAATAATTTCTAACATAAGCATGAAATGATTCACTATTTGTTAGTGATCTCTTGTAATATAGCTCGTACAATCGATCTCTACTTATTTTAATGCCTGTAGTTGCCCATTCACTAAAACTTTTTTTTTTCCTTACACTAATAACTTTTCTTGGGCAACGTTTACTAAATTCAGTGCTTATGATATTAAATAAGCTGTCATAGTCACTATCTGGATCTTGATTAATAAAAGTCTTCAAAGATAAATTTTGAGCAATATTATGATTTAAAAGACCTAGTCTATTTTTGGATATAAGCCTAGTTGTTTTCTTACAGACACTGCTGGGTTTATCACAATTTATTTTAACAAGAAGTCCTTTGTGATCAGACCGTATCCCCGTAATAATACTACCGCCAATGGTCTTGAAATCAGTAAAGATATTATCAATACAAGATGCAGTCTGAGACGTACATCTAGTTGGCGCATTAAAAAGTGGATCCAGGTTAAATGACCTAAATAACGATATGAACATAGTGACCTCTGGTGACGTACTTAAAATATCTATATTAAAGTCACCACAGACTAGAACTTGCTTATTACTATTAGATATTTTTATTAGAATTTCCTCCATTTTTTGTAAGAATTGATGAATACTTGATGATGGAGGTCTATAAACACAGATAATAATTAATTTATCCATCTCTGCACAAGCCACTTCACAAATGCGATCTATTGAGAGACTACATATATCTTTCCTCTCTTTATATTTTAAATGATTTTTGAATAATACAATACAACCACCACCGACAGTGATTGTTCTATTAAATACACTGGCTACTGAAAAATGGGGTACATTAAATAGCATCTTATTAGGTTTAAGCCATGTTTCTGTAAAACATAATATATCTAGTCTCTCTCTATTTAAAAGTAATTCTATGTCTAATATTTTGCCGGAGAAGCGATTAATATTTTGGTAGTACAATGTGATATTACACTGCTCCTTTGTCTTATCAACTAGTTTAAATATTTAATCACAGTATCATTAGGTAAACTAGATGATACTGCTGTGTCACTTAATCTATTTATATTATAAGCTATCAATGTAGCTATGTCTCGTTTATACTTCTTGGGAAGATACATACTTTCCTGCGTTATTGTAAAGTTATTAATAAATTTATTAATGTCGAAAAATAAAAATTTGTCACTGTGACGACATGTCATATTATACAATAATGTATTTAACATATGAATGTTATTGTTTTTTTTTTCTGCATGATTTCACTCGCTCTCTCTCTAAAACGGACTAATGTGTTCACTGAATACGTCTGAATTATCGGTTTGGAGGCAATTTACGTGTAACTTATTCTGAGTTATGAAGTTATATATGATAGAATTGTAAAGTTATGTAATTATATTATATGTATTGCTAAAGACCCGGTCTGGTTTCGCGTATTTGCAAATATTTATGTGTCGTCATAAGTGCCTAAGCGATTTACATATATTATCCAACTTCCATTTTTTACGATTTTACGTTCATTAAAGTCAAAGAAATGTCTTGCTTTTTGTGCGCAATTTTAATTCTATCATATGTTCCTAATTAATAATTAAAATGGCATTCTGCAAAGGACAATATTGATTACAATTTAATAACAAACGTAACTAAAGTATTCAATTAGATAAAGATTAATAACATATAGGCCAAAATAGCTTCACCAATAACCCGCCATTCTCTAGCAAAATTTAAAATTTCAATAATAACGAAATAATATTTTCACTGATATTATTACATTTCTAATAAAACGTAATGGTTAACTTTTGAATTCCCTATATTTTTAATAATTATTATAATAAGCAACTGATTTAATTTTATTGTTTATTACGTAACTTATAATAATAATAAAACTATATTTCAGATAATAATGTATTCATATAACATGTAATTGTTAGTGTAGAAACCCTTAACCTAGTCTCAGTATTATTTGAGAGTTAACTTTATATAATTAGCTACCTACACGCCTCGACGTACATATAGTCTAGCCCAGTGCTTGACAAAGAGGTGTTCCAACCTACAAACAAGTACGCTTAGAAAGCTATTAGAACTATATCTCAATCGCCTCAACATCACTGCAGATCGCTAACGCATGATGGCATGAAAGTCATCAACTCTGGCTTTAGCGAACATACCCGACACACTACAGAAGCGAGTCAAACCCAGCAGCATCCTAAGCATAAAGTATTATATCGTATGCGCAAATCGTTGTAGACCTTTCGCATATATCTAACCAATAAACTGCACGAGTAAAACGTTTGTCAGTATTTTTTTTATTGTAGCATGGTAAAATGACTGCACTGTACCTGATAGTAAGCACAGTACAATCCAAAAAAATGATAGAACTTGAATACGTATAAAACGGGTCCCCTATTCTAGGAAAGTCTATCAACGCAACGCAAGCACTCACCATAAAACTGACAGTAACCACGTACACAGAACGTATTCAGATCACATAGGTTTTTGAAATCAAAGTAAAATTCAAAGCAAACACGTTGAAAATGCGATGTAAATAATAAAGTGGTACTAGGGTGGCTCTTGTGGGATGTCATTCTCGCCACCCATTCTCTTCAGCGCGGCTTATTTCTGATTCAATGTGCACTAGACACGACGGGAACTGAAACATATCACTTTATATGAATACTGAGGTTATATAAGAAAAAACAAACTTTAAACATGATTAATTTTTTTTATTACCTGCCACATTGTCCAAACTTCTATCATATACAGTATTAAACGGAGTTAAAAACACTTTATGCAATTTATCTATTAGACTTTGCAAAACAGACACAGGTCAACA
>MU159628.1:2132-31547 GCA_015888305.1 Antheraea pernyi
TAAATGAGATTTAAAAGGATTTTCACCCTTGATACGAAGAGCTCACGGGAACTATTTATGTGCAATTAAGTTGTATTTCCACAAGGTTCCAAGGAAAAATACAATGACATTTAGCCTGCATCGGGTTTAGTAGTAAATAAAGCAGAAAAGTATGTTAATATTGTTCCAGACACTAGCGCGGACAAGTAAACATGCAGAGAGATAACAATTTTTAATAATTTTTAGATATTTGTAACTGATAAGAAAATATAAGATTAAGAAAAAGCCTTTTATCTTAAAATCATGGAAAGAAATACCGTTGTATTGAATTGAATAGATTCATATTATTACGTTTATACAGTTTAAATGAGTTTTCCTTACAAATTCCTTAAATTTCTCAGTCATTACATCTCTGATCTCCCTAATCCCAATCGGGTCGAGGATACATTTGTATTTTTGAAAGTGTTCGTACGCGACGTGCTCAAGTGAGGTCGTTAGGAATACTGCTCGAGTGCCGAACTGGAGTTTTGAATTAATGCTTTTCCGATCGTGATTACCTGAGCTAAGGAAACGGGCCAACAGCCACTGTGTGACGTTCGTGACTTAATTAAAATGAACAAAAAATTCCCACAAATTCGATTCTTGAGCGTTTCGCCCTTTATTCTTTGTTGTCTAAGTGGACAAAAAAGGTTGGAGTATTATCATCAATATCATAAATAAATAGTTAGATTTCATGTTGTTCTAATGCGATCTATCTACAGTTTGCAATTACTATAATTTCTGACATTATCAGGGAGCACGGTCTGCAAAAAATCTGATTAAGAGTACAAATAAGTTTATTATAAGTAAATAAATATATTATAAAAAAATTTATAAAAACCACCCTCTCACAGAAACATCGACGTGAAGTAACAGTGCTTGCATTGTTGCGTTTCGTTCGGTTAATGAGAGCCCCGGAGACCCACCTCCACTTTCCCCATCCCCCTGGCTAGCTAGCCAGTTGGACTCAGAAAAAGCTCTACCAGCATTCTATGCTTTCATCGCGATGTATTCCTTTTTTTTATATTATAGGAGGCAAACGAACAGACGGGTCACCTGATGTTAAGTGATCACCACCGTCCATAGACACTTGCAACACCAGAAGAGTCGTAAGTGCGTTGCCAGCCTGTGTTTGGGGGAGGTGGAGGGGGAAGAGATCCGGCGCTCTCAGTGACCGAACGAAACGCAACAATGCAAGGTGTTTCTGTGACAGGGTGGTACTACCCCGGACGAGCCGACCAATTCATACTGAAACCAGTAATAGCTTCAGCATGGCTCTACCACCTACAAAGCCTTCACTGAAAGCTCCAACTCAGTCGTAAGTATTAGAAACTCGTCGATCGATGCGGTGTCCGTATCAGCTACCAATTTATTTATTTATTTACAATTGTGGATAATGCAACATATTTGATTGAGGAATGCTTTACTTTGCGGATATCCATCAATAAATATTATAGCGAATGTTAATTTCTTGCACTGAGACGTAGTAGTGGTCAATCAATTCTAGGTGCTAAATAATTAACATTCACTATAATATATTTTGATAATGCAACAGTCAACAGTCCGATTAATAAAATTTCATAACAGTCGGTTGAATGGCATTGAAGTTTATTTGGTGCCGTGCAATCTAGACGTGAGTTATAGTAAAATAGATACTATAAAAACCGACACGATAGTATTGAAAACTTAAAAATAAATAACACATTAAAGTTCATAGTTTGTTGTAGTTGTAGTTTGTACAATGTTTGTAAATATTATGTGATGTATGTCAATGTGTAAATAAATACTAGTATAGAAATAGACATAGTATATACATTTGAAATACTAGACTGATCATACACAAAACATATAATTGAAGTTATACTTCTGTTGGCGCGTTAAGGAAAAATGATGAGAGTAAATTTTTACGATGCGCGCGCATATCGTCTCTAAAAACCGACGCCCTGAAGTTATTACGATGCGCGCGCACACCGTCATGAAAAACCGGCACCCTGAAGTTAGTACGATGCGCGCGCACACCGTCACGAAAAACCGACACCCTGAAGTTAGCTATAGTCAACATTTTCTTTGTATGTATTTAAACTTTCAATGTATTAAATACCTTTTTTCTATTGTTAGTGTCATTTTTTCAACAAACATAGAAATAAGGCGAAAATAAAAATATTTATTTTCGCCTTTCGCCAAAGAAGTATAACTTCTAACACGTGTACATAAGTACACACACACTATTTTTTTTAATATATTTAAAAAAAAAAAATTTATTCTAATAGGCATTAGCATGTAGTACCCAATACGTAATAAAAACGTAATAATAATTGGAACGATGCACTACTCCTTGTCAGAGAGTAAACGTGATTGATGACGATTGGAGCCGAGTATGCACGATTCAATGTCACCGATCCGAGCATAACACTTTACTTGCCTTCATCGTTCAAGGCTCTTAAAGAAGGTTTCATTTTAAAATACCTAATTGTGAAGCTTTTTATCACCGTTCAAACGATGTCGCATTGATCTCAGAAATTCCAATATCCAATTATATATTATATATATATTTAGATTTAATGTGAACGAAGTTGCGGATGCTAGTTATTTATAAAAAACTACATGGTAACCAGTAAATTTAAAAGAAGTTGTTTAATTTTATCCAGTTATACTAATTACTTACAACTTAGGGACGTCCAATTATGTTGCTATTTCTGGAAAGAACAATGATTAATTACACTTCTATGTTATGAAGTATTCGTTGCATGAAGTCCAATGTTTGTGTATTTTTTTTTATTTACATCTCTCTTTTGCCTTTTATATCAATTTGAATTATTTATTTAAAAATATTTTTAGGAGGACGTTGGCTGTCTCTATTTTTAATTAATTTGTTAGAATCATCACTTTGTATGTGAAATGTCTGAATATATTTGTGCTATTTTTATACTTCTAGAGGGTGCTTCTTTTTTATAACGTTTAATTTGTGAAGTAATGTAAAACATTAGAACATGACAATGATAGATATAGATTGTGTGCTATAAAAATATTTGGTCTACTTTCATTACTTAGGGATAAAATAGAGGATTTTTTTTATGTCATAGGAGGCAAATGTTCTGGTGGATCACCTGATTTATATTCAGTGATCACCACCGTCCATAGACACTAGCAACACCAGGGGAGTCGCATGTGCGTTGCCGGCCTGTGTTTGGGGGTGGAGGGAAGTAGTGGTGAGGAGAGGGAGGGGAAGAGGGGAGGTGGGCCTCCGGCACTCTCACCGACCGAACGAAATGCAACAATTCAAGCACTGTTACTTCACGTCGGTTTTCTGTGAGAGGGTGGTACTACGCCGGGCGAGCCGATCCATTCATGCTGAAACTAGTAATAGCGTAATGTGTATTAGATTATGTATATATATTATTATGTATATATATAATCAAATACGACTACACTAAGATTTCGCATTAAGTATGGTATTTGTATTATATATATATGTATAACACTTAATCCAAAGAAGTTTAACTTCCTCCACGTTCACATACTGATACATGCTTGATGGTTCTCTTTACAGTTTCACCAGACTAAAGGATATCTATATATAAGAATATACGAAGACCCGTAGTATAAATATTTATTTAACTATACATTCACTCATTTTAGTATACTACTAGACTCGGGTATACACTTACAAAATTAGGGGGCAACAAAAAGTCGATGTTTTTTTTTCTCTCTCTCGCCCCATAATATCAGATATACGGATAAGCACGACAGAGAAATGGACCGACCGGGCCCCGGGCGAGGTTGCGATAAATAAGAAAAAAAACGGACATACAGGCCAGTATGTCACGCAGATTACACCGCGCGCCGGCCCTTATTTGAATAAGAATTGCCAATAAAAATGGAGGGGCCGTTAAACTTCTCTCCTAAAGTGTCCTGTTCGCCTGGTATCGATCTATTAAAAGGGCATGCTACTGAGGACATGTACCACATAGAAAAAAAGTGTGTGTGTGTACTTATTTATGTACACGCGTTTAGAAGTTATACTTCTTTGGCGTAACAACATAAAAATATTTTCAAAAAATTAATATTTCGCCTTATTCTACGTTTGTAGAAAACACGACACTAACAATAGAAAAAAGGTATTTAATACATTGAGAGTTTTAATGCAAAGAAATACAAACAAGAAATACAAAGAAACAAAATGTTGACTATAGCTAACTTCAGGGTGTCGGTTTTTCGTGACGGTGTGCGCGCGCATCTTAAAAATTTACTCTCATCATTTTTCCCTAAAGCGCCAAAAGAAGTATAACTTCAAAAATGTAGACGTAGAGAGTAATTATAGAAACTTGTGAGCCATCCTAAATATTGTATAGTATATTGAACATTTTGTTCTCTTAATTGCACTAAATATGTACAACAATTTGAATGTGTTCATTTCGCACATAGTAAGTAGGTTGGTAGCTAGGTAGGTAATACAATTAAAACGAAAATGTACACAACCGTAAAGTATCTTCTAAGAATTCGAGAATTTTCGCACAGGAAACTGTTTGGCGTCTAATTGAAATGAAGCTACTCACGGAAAATTAGCTTCATAGTAATCAAGTGCAAAAATGGACCGTGGATCCTGGACTATTAGTGCATCACATTAATAAAATTATCGTGTACTATGTGATTGTCTTCAATGTGTTAATTGGAAGAAAGCATAAGTTAAAATAATGGTGCTCTTACCATCAATTATTTCATTCAAATAATAAAAAAAATATCTTTAAAATATAAAAGAAAATACCATTTATATTAGTGTTTAATATATTAATACCAACAGTTACCTCTGACATAATAATTAATAAAAAGTATTTAACTACCTAAATTTCTCATAATTTTTTTAAATGCTTATTATTACATTATGAATAATATTTTAATTTGAACAAAAAATAAAACTTAGGACTTGCGTTCTCTAAGCATTCAAAACAACGTAAATTATACAAAATTATGAAGAAATGTAATATTTTTTATTTATTTTTTTACTACGTCGGTAGCAAACAAGCATGCGGGCCGCCTGATGAAAAGCGGTCACCGCAGCCTATGGACGCCTGTAACATCAGAAGCGTTACATGCGCGTTGCCGACCCTTAAGGAACCTATTTATTTTCCCCTTGAAAATCATCACGAAATATTGTGCACATATTGACATGGATACAGAAAAGAATATGGGGGTATTTTATTCAAATAAAATGTTTTGGTCACAAGAGAGAGGTCAAAATTATATTATTGCAAATAAAAGCTAATAAGGGTTATATATATTTTTTATCAAATCACTAGCTTCTGCCCGCGACTTCGCCTGAAATAGTTATTTTGGGATAACGCTAACTCGCAACTTCGTTTACGCAGAATATGAAAATATTTTTAAATAAAACGTACGTTCTTCATACATCACATTCTTCATTGGGGTTCCGCTCCTATTGGCCTTAGCGTGATGATATAACCTATATAGCCTTCTTCGATAAATGAGATATGTAATACTAAAAGAAAACAAAACAAACTCTTCAGCTTTATGATATTAGTATAGAAATATAGATTGTCAACAATACGATAATAGAAAGGAAATTAAGATGAAGTATTTATGATGTGTAAAATGTCTAATAACATTTAAAAATTTTCTAATAATCAGAAAAGAATCTTATCCAGACATCTCTATCATTTAGACATTGATCTAACTCGTATTCCTCGTAGGTGGTACAGCCATGCTTAAACTATTACTGGTTTCAGCATGAATGGGTCGGCTCGCCCGGGGTACTACCACCCTCTCACAGAAACACCGACGTGAAGTAACAGTGCTTGCTTGCGTTTCGTTCGGTCAGTGAGAGAGCCGGAGGCCCTTCTACCCTCCGTTTCCTTTCCTCTCTCTCCTTTTGCTTCCCCCGTTTTCCCAAACACAGGCATGCAACGTACAAGCCAACATCAGATGACCCAACTGCTCGTTTTCCTCCTATGACATAAAAAAAATCCTTTTTAGATTATATCACGCCTGGTATGGTTCTTGAATTTAATATTATCAAAACTTACTGTTCTATTTCAGTCCTCCCTTTTACTGTGTAGATCATCTTACTAAGATAATTTATAAAATGTTAAAACAATATAAACAGGCTTGTGACGTGACAACCCTGGATGTCTCGTAATCCGCGCCCGGCGTTATCTGTCTTCGTTCATCTAGTAAGCAATAATTTTACAAGGGAGATTATTTTTCACTTGCGACAGCGAGTTTTAATGTCTTTTGAAATAAAATTAAATCACAAACGGCTTTCATTTCTTTCTGTAAGTCTTTTTAATGTGTATCTTAAGCCTCATTTAAAGTTAGCTGATCGAATTTTTTATTATTTGGATATTTTTTATGTAACGATGAATAGCAAATGTGATTCGGATTAATGTTAAATTCAAGACAGATCTTATTTGACTGAATGAATGAATTCTTTATTGCATTTATGTATTTGTATACTAGCGAGCTTAATGCCATAAGGCATTTTCTTCCAGCTAACCAGCGGTATTGACGTTAATCAAAAACTTTTGTAGGTATTGCCTATACAACAAAACAGAAGAAAATAGATAAATAAATATATACATGTATACAATATTATAATAAAATAAATACATATATATCATGAATATACATACATAATTACTTTGTCATTTCTTTTTTTTTTTAAATTGTAGGTCCATATTTTATTTAACGTCCTCTCTATTCCACAGACAAACCACTGTGCGATGCAGTAGCTGTTCAATAAAGATAGATTAGATTTTGTATTTGGATAACTTTGATCTACAAAAAAAAAATTGTTTGTAAAGTTTACCAAGATCGTTTTTTTTTTTTCATTTTTTATGGCAATATTTCAAAATTCCCTTTATGAGTACTGCGTGCCATCACTTGCCCTATAAAAAATGCCCAGATTCAAAGTAAATGTTATCCTTAACAAAACATAAAATTAATTTATCTATCTGAATATAATACGTGAGTACATACGTAAAGTCTATAAACTCACTGTAAATAAATTATTTAACGTTTCATATTAGAATTACTATTATTTACAAATTTGATAGCATAGCATGTAGCTATTATTATTTTTGAGAAGAATTTACAATATTATGAACTCTCCTGTACACATTATCTGTAAATATAAAAAAAAAATCGTTTAAAATATAAAAAAAAAAGTTTTATACCGAGAATACTTGGCAATGTTAAATCAATGTTCATTGAAATACTTCCATGTTTTTAATAGTTATGACATACACAGTAACAGTAACGTGTGGCCGTGTATAGTTGATAATAAAAGTTTACCAGTGATATATATAACTAGCGGGCCCGGCAGACGTTGTCCCGCTCTGGTTATAAAAAAATCTTTGACAAATTAATACCAAAACCTTCCTCATGAATCACTTTATCCATTGGTGAAAACCGAAAGAAAATTCGTTCATTAGTTTTTGAGCTTATCGCGAACAGACAGACAGACAGACACGGTAGGGGATTTTGTTTTATACTATGTAACGATACTAGCCTCTGCACGCGACTTCGTCCACGTGGAATATTTACTTTGGGCTAATGCTAACACGCAGCGGAAGCTCTCATGAGGAACAAAAACCCGATTTTGAAACATTCTTCATTGGTGCTCCGCTTCTATTGGTCATAGATGATGTATAGCCTATAACTTTCCTCGATAAATGAGCTATATAACACTGAAATATTTTTTCAAATCGGACCCGTAGTGCCTGAAATTACCTTATACAACCTCACATTTCATTTTTCTTTTCATTTTTATATCATAGTCGGCAAACGAACAAGTGGGTCACCTGATGTTAAGTGATCACCACCGTCCATAGGCACTTGCAAACACCAGGGGAGTCACAAGTGCGTTGCCAGCCTGTGTTTGGGGGGATGGGAAGGGGAGGAGGAAGGGAGGTGGGCCTTCAGCGCTCTCACTGACCGAACGAAACGCAACAATGCAAGCAGTACTTCACGCCAGTTTTCTGTGAGAGGGTGGTACTACCGCGGGCGAGCCGACCCATTCATGCGGAAACCAGTAATAGCATCAGCGTGGCTCTACCACCTACCTATCACAAACTCACAAATTCACAAACTTTACCTCTTTATAATATTAGTATAGGTGATCTTTCCACTATGATACTCTTTAACGAGTTACAAATTCGCTTTCGACAATATTCTCACGTGATGTTATGTGAACATGTAACAACGGTTACTCAAGACGGTGACATACCAAACCGGTAAAAAGCAACTCATAAGATCAGTGAAGATACATTCAATAGGTGCTTGGCGACAAATTCTGTACTTATTTAACTATCCAAATAAGCATTTTTTTCATTAGAATATGACCAAATGACTGTATTATCATAACTAATAACATAAATGCGAAAATGAATTTGTTTGTTTGTTGTTCGAACTCCTTAACTATTTAACCAAATATCGTGAAATTTTGCTTACACGTCAGGAGTACAGAATAGGACTTACGGTAGGATTCACCCAGAAGAAATGTACTACTCTTAAGGAATACATCAAATCTATGTAAACGCGAGCGAAGCTGCGAGTAAACACAGGTTTACAGATACTCAAATGCCTTCTAAATTCCAGTTTTTTTATCCTTTTTTTAAAGCTAGTTGCGGATACTTGTAAATGGCATTCGAATATGTTTATATATGTAATGAATATTTTTTTAATTGTAAGATTTCCTAAGATTTTAAATTAAAAATAAATGGTAGTAACTAAATAATGGAATACCTAACAGTAAGTACAGTGCAATCTAAACCCATTGATCCATCGACCATCGTCGCTATCATGCCAGCCTGCATGCGTCTCCGTAGTTAGATAATTAAATTCATAATTATCATTATTAGGGATGGGATGAAGAAATTTTGATATAGGCGTCAAAAATTTAATTTATATATTACCTTATCACAATTTCCTTATCCCAAACGATCATGGAAAATTAATAATATTTGGTAAGTTATTCAATAAATCAAGCCAGATAAAAATTAATTTCTAAAAAGTGATAAAACCTAAATGAATGGGAAAGGTATGGTAATAGCTATGGTTAAACAGCATCGGATTAAAAAAAAAAATTCCAGTCAGGTACAGACACGAACGGAACGTGACAAGCGTTGGTTTTTTTTTATACGTGGGGAAATCCCTTATGGATACGCCACCCCCCCGGGGGAGAGGGTGGGTTATGTCCGACTCGCACGGACTAAAACCCCACGGTGTACCGTCCGACCGTATTGTTGGGGCGGCAAGGGATCGATCTATGCTTCTCCCCTTGAAGAGCCGCCCCAACGGTCCTCCCGGCGGAAGGTGACCGCCGGGCTCCTACCTATAGAGAGGCAACCGGGTACACACCGGCTGCCCCCCCTCGTCCGCCGAACCTGTGCAATGAGGAGATGGGCCCCCCGGCCCATCCCCTCAGGTCCGGCTACGGTGGCGGGAGGAGTTGGGCAAAGCGCCGCCTCCTCCCGCCGGTCCTCCGTTGGCGGAGAGGGCCACTTAGAGGGTCTACCTCGCGGGCCCTCTCCGCCGCCTCATTCTGCGAGATGACCTTCTCGTAGCGTGGTTTTGGCCATTCTCGGCAGCGATAAATTCCCCCCTACATTCCCCACCGCCGCAGCCAGAATGCGGCGCTGCCCCTCCCACGCAGCACACTCGGATAGAGTGTGCTGCGCGGTGTCCTCATCAGCGCCGCACTCGTGACATGCGGCGGTCGGCTCCCTGCGTGCGATATGGTGCAGGTACCACCCGAAGCAACTGTGCCCGGTGAGTACCTGCACCATCTGGAACGTCAGTGAGCCCCACTCCCGTCCCATCCACCCCCGCAGGACCGGGCGGACGGCATCCACTGTATAACGCCCATAGCGCGCGTCCGCCAGGTCCTGCATCCACCTCTCGACCGCCACCTCCCGGATCTCCCGCCTCTTAAACTCAACTTCCCTGAGAGCCGGAGGCTCACCACTACGCTTTCTCGCCGCCGTGTACTGATACACCACAACGGCGAGGACACCCGCCTCCAGCTCCCAGGGTAGGGAGCCGGCGAGCGTGAAAGCCGCCGCCGAGAACACCGTGCGGTATGCCCGAACCGCCCTCAGTGCCACCGTGCGCTGCAACAAGCGTTGGTATGTATGTCACTATAAAGGCTATCACACTTTGTATATGGTTGTATCTAGTGAGACATAATTGCATTCTTACAGCTACCACGCATCATGCTGTTTGCATTAATTAAATATTACCATTGCTCCATCACATATTTTCTTTAACTTTTGTATTTAACTTTTTCAAGACATTTAGTGCCACTATTAACATTAATAACATTAAAGATTTTGTAGAAATTACTATATGTATTCTTTGAACATACAGTAAAGAAGTAAAGATCCGATTAGATTATTTTACATTTCAATTTTTTTTTCAGTTGGTATTCATTTTGCAATTCTCTTGCGTGATTCACATTTTTTTTATTATGTATTTTTTTTTCGAACTGACTAAAGCCAAAGGCTTGACGTGCTAGTGGGTTTGGAGGCGAGCGTAGAAGGAACTAAGCCGAGATGGAAACTAGCGCAACGGCACCAAAGCGGGCGAACTTCGGTTTGCAATTCTGTGAATTGAATCTAACTATATATTTGAACTAATTCTTCACATAATACGTATTACGTACATGTGCGTATATGCGTTTAATTTCCTTGATTATATTTGCTAAGTCTAATTAGTAAAAAAAAAATGGGCTCACCTGAACTTATCTACTTATTGTGTGGGTTAACAAGCGGAATAATAACGAATGATGCGCAAACAGCCGACTCGATGGCTTCTTTCTCTACAATTAGATTTATGCAAATTATGAATATTCAAAAATACTCATTATCTCTCAATCAAATGAGAATTATATATTCCTTTATCATTTGGTCATTAGATAATACAAGTAGTTCATTTATGATAGGTTGAATGACGTTAAACTGTTTACTGAAATTAAACTGTCATTGAGATATAATTTATCTGGCGCCGATATCATCAAAGGAATTGACTCTAGTTTGACATCCTTGTCCGACTGAACGTCAATTTGTTGTCTATATAAGATACTTTTATTTAGCTTTAGTTTGGCCTAAATCTACATTTAAGGAGGGATGTGTGCTTGGAGTCTAATAGGAAATCTGTTTGTATTTATATTTTTACGCCATATTGTATTCAATATCTCTGGTTGTAAGGTAGATAACATCCTGAAGTTTGTTATTTTAATTCTGAATATAGATTACAATTAAATATTGTAATAAAAGGAATTGCATCTTCTCTCTTTATAACGATAGTATACTCGTATAAAGAAATCAAAATGTTTGTATTTAGAAAGTAGATATCGTATTTTAAACCAATATACGAATCAAATCCATTGAGTACAAAATACTGGACGGTACACGAAGAATGACGTATTAAGAACACGAAATGTTTTGTTACGTATATATTTGTATTATTATCTTTCTATTGGGCATTGGAAAGAAAAAGAATTGCCCAATATGTAGGATTCATAAAAACAATAATCAAAAAAGGTTTTTCTCTATTTTGTTGTGATTTAGTACACTAGCAGTAGTTATCATCCAGAATCAACAGGCTATAATATCGATACCAATTTTAGGATTTTGTTTACAGATAATAACAGTTGGTTTACAAGAAAATATTCCAGTGATATGAATTGAAATGATATAATTCCAAAATTATTCATAATACTTTTAGAAATAATATTAATTATATATAAATAGGCGAAGACAAAACGGTTAAGTACAGTTTTCTTATCTATTTGTTCACTGGTTTTCTTTACTTATTTGTTTATTTAGCATTTATTGACCAGCTATAGTATTATGAATTTAAAAAAATTGGAAACAGTTCGTCGTACGTTGAAGTCTTACGTTCATAAATCTTTATTCGCCACCGTTGCGCCGACAAATCTATAATATTTGTACATTCTTAGTCAATAAAACCCAATATTACTGAACCTGAAAAATATAATGAATTATGGTTGAATTTCGACCACTGGACGGCCACTAGTATAAGTAAAACATAATTGCTAGACGAAAATAATTACCTTGGTAACAAACGCATGTGGAGCCGTGGACATAGCTAGTTGTCTATATAATTGCTTAACAAAAGCCAGCCTTTGAGGTACAACGAAGGTTCCACCACTGGTTGTATCATATTTCAAAGCTAATGACTAACATAGAACAACACATGTAGATATATAGGAAGCAATTTGGTAATTATGTGGGATGCGTACGTATGTAGGTGATTCGTTCTGTAATTTACGTACATTCCTGTAAAGCCGTGTCGAGTATAAATAAGAGCTTGCAATGGTGATTTAAAATAAATTGAAACTTCCATACCAACATATTACATTATTAAAAGTATTATGACCTAGTTTTTGTTCTCAGCTTTTCTAGCGTTTATGTTGATTGGGGTTGTTGTTGCGTCTTGGGGGAACAAGTCAATCAATTTTGCTACCCCTAGAAAGGGCTGAAAGAGCCATACTGACAGTGATGATTTCCGACCATATAGGTACCCCACAGATAATCTTTACCAAGAATATCAGGTTTTAACCGCTAGACACCTTTTTATCCTACAAATTATTCTCCGTCAACATGTTGGAACGACAAGCTTACAATTCTCTGATAAGAGAAGGGTCGAGGACATAATAAAAGTACCTAAACATAACACTTGGTTTGCTTGTCGTTTTGAAGGCTTCCTGGGAGGATTGCTCTATAATAAAGCAAATAATATACCACAGATTAATCAATACAACAGACGTACTATTAAAAATCTCACTTTCAAACAGTTACATTCACAAAATTACACAAATACAGAAAAATTATTAATACCACAATTTAAATTATAATTATAAATTCGGTAGTTTAAATCATACATTTTTATTGAAAAACAAATCACTCATTACTATCATAAAACACTCTTGTCTCACTCGGAATACCGTGTTACACAATAATCTCACATATTTAGTTAATAAAGTTTTTATTTATTACATATATTTAAGTCACTGATTGTTTTAGTTTTCATTATATGAAACTAGCGGGCCCGACAGACGTTGTCCCGCCCTGATTATAAAAAAAAATCCTGGACAAATTGTATACCAAAACGTTCCTCGTGAATCACTTTATCCACCGCATAAAGATCAATAGTTTTTGAGTTTATTGCGAACAGACAGACGCTGAAGGGGACTTTGTATTATACTATGTAATGATTGTGATATCTGCGATACGGTTTGTAATCAGTGCAGATATCAATATTACTGTAAATTATGTACACATTGACTTGGAACATATAATATATTTATTATAATATAATATATTATTATTATTGGATCTATCACTTGGGAATAATGATTTTTTGGACGAAAGATACCCTCGAGCACCTATGGGTATGTTCCGGAAGCTGTACTAGAAAACCAGTCCCTCTTTAAGTTTTAGAATGTTTACCATTTTGGACAAAGTCGGTATTTTATATCAGACGAGATTGTGATCCAACGCTAAAACTTATACAATGAAGAGGCTTATGGGACCGTGTAAATAGGCCCCACCAGGAATATGCGGTAAAAAAAGGGCATAAGAGCGGGGCCTTGCCTATTAATAAATAAAATAACAAGAACCCCAAATAAAAGCGTGGACTGACCTGCAACTCAGCACCTCGTACGGAGCAGCGGTATCCCAGGCGAAATGTACGGTGTCTGCGGATTGTTCTCCAGCTATGAGCGGGAGCAGCGGTGCCGATGATATGATATATAATGTTGTTATTACAAAAAAGTTAAATACGTACTAAATATTTGGTTTAAAAAGGTTTCCAATTAAATGCACCGCACTCGCCCGAGGCAAGTTCGCGTTATCCTGTCTCGCATGTCTAACCTAATGTAACCAAAGCGAGACGAAGACAAAGAGCAAGATGGCGAACATTCAGCGACCGCGGTGCATTTAATTCGAAACCCTTTTAAAGCAAGTATACAATACGTATTTAACTGTTTTGTAATAACACCGATGAAGTATAAAATAACACTGTGTACTTTTTTGTACCATTGCCAACATATATGTAAAAATTCATGATTGGTTTAGTAGTTAAGTTGTGAAGCGTTACAGACAAACAAGCTTTATAACATTAGCTATTAGCTTTATACATATATGTATATATGTAAGCTTTTATTTGGGCGTGTATATGTATATTTGTATTTCACTGTATATTTATTTGTCAAACCACCTATCTAACATTTAGCTAAACCTCTAATCTAATAATATCTAATAACAACTTTAGCTTGTAAATTTTCATAAGTGTAAAGGCCCGCTAAGGTGCTTTATCTTGTAAAACACACTGTCTAATCGTTTTCTGTCTACCACGATACAGTCTCTGCCTAGTTTGGTAGCCACTGTAAAAGATTGTGTAAAATATAAGTTTTTTATTTATTTAGTTTAGTAGTTTAGTTTTATTATTTTATTTTTATTATTATATTAGTAAGGATTTCAAGAGAAAACAATGATACTACAGTAGAAAATTGCGTAATAAATAATCAAAATTACGTAATAAATAATCAAATAGGAGGATTAAGTACTCCTTGCATAACGGTTTTTAAACAGCTATATTATGTATAGTGCATATAGGTATAAGGATTTCATGCCTGGACACACTACTGTGATTATACCTTCATTTATGTGAGAAAAAAAAGAGAAAATAGAAATCAGGCTGTCGGACAAAGATAAATTAATGCTATTGTTAATGTAAACATAAGAATAAATGTTTACTATACAATACAATACAAGAAGAAACTCAAGGTAATTTCAGAACTTATAGAAACTATGCAAGGATTGATAGCGGAAATATCATTCGCGCTTTTACGTCGCGGTGGATAAGACAGGTTTGCAACAAATAACGTCTTCCTTTTCGGTCCTTCCGGCACACAAGCCGTTCTTTTTTATATTCTATGGGTGTTATTATAAAAAAGTTAAATACGTCCTGGCTTTATAAAGTTTCGTTTTGGGTACTTACGTAATAAATGCACCGCGCCCGCCGAACGTTCGACATCTTGCTCTTCTATCTCTGTTTGATTAGGTTAGGTTAGACTTGCGAAAAAGGATAACACGATCTTGCCGCGGCAGCCGCCGGCAAGCGCGGTGCATTTAATACTTAAGTATCCAAACTTTTTTAAAACAAGTATTCAATACGTATTTAACTTTTTTGTAACAACGCGGCATAGGTTTGACCACAATCTCATGACTCATCTAATGTTAAATGAGAACGTGGTCTACACGTGGTATGGTAAACACACTTAGGGACACTTAGGGCTCTCAAGTGCAGCTGTCGGAACACACCAACAGGTGCTTGGTGACAGATTTTCAACTTGAGGGTGGTAGCTAGCCAGGCGGACTTATAAAAAGTTCTACCACCATGCTGTCGTTTCATTACGATGTTTTCCTTCGCCGAAAGCTCCGATTCGATTTCAAGGATTCGAACCTATAAATGTTCTACCACTATGCTATGGTTACTTCACGATGTTTTCCTTCGCCGAAAGCTCCAATTCGATTTCAAGGATTCGAACCTATAAATGTTCTACCACTATGCTATGGTTACTTCACGATGTTTTCCTTCGCCGAAAGCTCCGATTCGATTTCAAGGATTCGAACCTATAAATGTTCTACCACTATGCTATGGTTACTTCACGATGTTTTCCTTCGCCGAAAGCTCCGATTCGATTTCAAGGATTCGAACCTATAAATGTTCTACCACTATGCTATGGTTACTTCACGATGTTTTCCTTCGCCGAAAGCTCCGATTCGATTTCAAGGATTCGAACCTATAAATGTTCTACCACTATGCTATGGTTACTTCACGATGTTTTCCTTCGCCGAAAGCTCCGATTCGATTTCAAGGATTCGAACCTATAAATGTTCTACCACTATGCTATGGTTACTTCACGATGTTTTCCTTCGCCGAAAGCTCCGATTCGATTTCAAGGATAACCTCGAGGTGGTTTTTACCCTCTCGAGAATCTTTTCTTCAAGCATGATTCTTGTGCACCGAGCGACTACTACGATTGGATCCTCCGGGGGCGCTTCGAACTTCTGAGGTTGAGTTGCTTCCCGTGTCTCATTTTCTTTCCTTAGTACGAAACCGCTGGTGGAATTGTAAGCGGTCATGTAGCTACCCGTCATTACTCCTGCTATGACTTGGGCAGTGTCGTTGTTATAGATGGCCGCTTTCAAGGGTTCGAACCTATAAATGTTCTACCACTATGCTGTGGTTTCATCACGTCTGTTCAAATACGTGTGTGTGTATTTATGTGCATGCGTTAAGTTATACTTCTTTGGCGTAACGACATAAAAATCTTTTCAAAAATTTTATCTTTCACCTTATTCTACGTTTGTAGAAAAACGACACTAACAATAAAAAAAGGATTTAATACATTGAAAGTTTTAATACAAAGAAATACAAACAACAAATACAAAGAAACAAAATGTTGACTATAGCTAACTTCAGGGTGTCGGTTTTTCGTAACGGAGTGCGCGCGCATCGTAAAAATTTACTCTCATCATTTTTCCCTAACGCGCCATAAGAAGTATAACTTCAAAAATATGACATCTAGATATTCAAACATATCATACAATTTCTTGCACCAGTTGCATAATAAGGTAATTAGTGGGATAAGAAAAATATATTTCTGCAAAGCATAAATCTCGGCAAGGCGTCCGCTTTGCTGCACAATCTTTTTTAGTTTGGACGTTCATTAGTCTCTTCAACGTTACCTAGTACGTTAAGATTGGATCTAGAGATTCTTCTTGCGTTTTTAAATTATTGTAACATTGCCGTCCGCAAAATGATATGATCATTTGAAATGCGAGCTTTGCATAGTATTTTTATAATAAACTAGAGGACCGAGTAGGAAGACGATATTTTATATAAGTAAGTAATAAGTAATCAATATAAAATATTTGTAATTATGAAGTAGCAGCTTTTGTTCGCGGCTTTGTTCGCGTTGATGGAGATTTGTGCTATCTCTTGGAAACAGGATTTTTTCTGTATTAAAGGTACCCTATGTCCTTTTTTTTCCCCCAGTCAATGTATGTGCAAAATTACATAATGCTCGATTGAGTACTTAGTTAAGTCATAAAAGCGGTACAAACAAACTCATATTATCACTTTTAATATTAATTAGAATCAGGATAGATGAATATTTTTTATTATATCGATTTTTGTGTGTAAGAGTTAAAAGAAATATGTAAAACAATTGGTTGGAATATAATGTAAAGAATTCTATATTTTGACAACAACCATCGCGACCTCTCTCGGGTCAAACTATAATTGAGAAAGATTTAAGCGACCATTTAAGTAAAAAAAAACCCTTTGAAATCTGTCAAACACTTTGGGAGAAAAGCTGCAAATACACTCGGACCGTGATTTTATACGTAAAGATAATTCGTGTTTTTTTTTATTATTTCAAAAGGAGGCAAACGAACTCCTGTTGTTAAGTGATCACCACCGTCCATAGACACTAGCAAGATCAAGGGGAGTCGCAAGTGCGTTGCCAGCCTGTGTATGGGGGATGGGTAGGGAAAGGAGAAAAGGGAAGGGAAAGAGTGGGCCTCCGGCGCTCTCACTGACCGAACGAAACGCAACAATGCAAGCACTGTTAATTCACGTCGGTGTTCTGTGGGTCGGGTGGTACTACCCCGGGCGAGCCGACCCATTCATGCTGAAACTGGTAATAGCTAGAGCGTTGCTCTACCACCTTGTGACTAATTACAATAAATACATACAATTTAAGATGTGCTTGAAACAACAAATTATGAAGACTATTATGGACAGGTAAATAAAATAATATTTACCTATATAAATAGCCTTTTATTCAGATCTCCTTAGAATGATTTACAGAAAGCTTAAACTTAAAACTTAAACTAATGCTTAACTCTTATGCTAATTAAACTTTTTAAACTAATATTTGTTTCTTCGTTACCATCTCCAGATTTGTTTGCCAATCGGCAAAGGCCTCCTCCAACCTTTTCCATTCGTTTCTTTCCTGAGCCACTCTGTTCCACATGACTCCTGCCACTTTTCAGATGTCGTCATCCCAACGTTTCTGCGGTCTACCTCTCTTTCTTTTTCCTTCCCTGGGGTACCACTGTATCACTCTTTTGCTCCATTTATCGTGTCCTCTTATTACGTGGTAAGCCCACCTCCATTTAAGTCTTTTGACTTTGGTTGTTACATCTGTAGTTTTTGTTTTATTTCTGATGACGCAGTTTTTTATCTATCAGACTTTTTGACATTTATCATACTCTTTTCCATTGCATATTGGCAAGTTGCTAGTTTGTTCAATATTTCCTGATTTAAAGGCCATGTTTGGCAGCCGTACGCAAGAACAGGTAGTACGAAGGTGTTGAATAATTTACTTTTTGTATTTATATGAATCGTTTTATCTTTCATAGCCTCTCTCAAGCTCCAGTATCTCTTCTAACCGTTTGTTATTCTTCTTTCTACTTCTTTTTGCATGGGTTTTTCTTGTGTTATAACCTGTCCCAGATAGATGTACTCATCGGTATAGTCAATTTTAGTGTTCCCTAATTCTATGGTATGTTTGATTCCGTTTGTCATCACTCTAGTTATTTCCGGATTCAGTGTCAAACCTACTCTTTCACTTTCTGTCGCAAGTTCTTTTATTATTTTATTTAGGTGTTCCAATGTTTTTGCCATTAGCCATCAGCGAATCTCAAATGTGACATTAATATGCCATCTACATTTAGCCCGAGATGTTCCCAATTAAGTCTTCTGAAGATTGATTCTAGTACAGCGGAGAATAGTTTCGGAGATAGGGGATCTCCCTGTCTTGGTGGTACTCCAGGTACTTGGTGGTAATTCTTCATTAATAAATAAAAGAACTCTGTTTCCAATATCCATTACTTTGAAAGGATTTTGTAGAAATTAGAATTATTAAACTTTAGAATACCTAGTATTTGCTCACGTTAATAGTAATACTAATATAATAGTAATACTAGTATTTGCT
Organism: Antheraea pernyi; assembly: GCA_015888305.1. NCBI lineage: Eukaryota > Metazoa > Arthropoda > Insecta > Lepidoptera > Saturniidae > Antheraea > Antheraea pernyi. Next base: position 21,202 of record MU159628.1, read on the forward strand.
CGCCTTAATCCACGGGAACGATACTTTCTTATTAAATGTACCCTACGTACTTCTCTGTACGCTTGACGACGTGTATGCGATTTTTCATGACGATTTAAGGATTTCGTTGACCATATTTGTAATTTTAGTAATGTTATACTGGTATACCAGTTGGTGTTCCTAAATAATATAGAGATTTAATTCGATTAAAATAAATTTATTATGCTAGTAACGTTTAACATTTTTAGTTCGCTTGTTGCGTAAAAACAGTCGCTGTGATTAAATATAAAAATTACATTTATAGTACCATTTGTTTAATAATTTAGTATTCTAAAAAATTGTATACTGATTTATCAATAGAGGTATAAAACATTTTAGTACTTTTTTTTCTCTATTTATCCACCGATTTTTTATGTTTAGTAGCTATTAACCAGCTTTAGTATTATCAATAAAAAAATTGAAATAGTAACTTTTTCCATTCTAGTGTCTTATTTATACAGCCTATTCGTCATACTTCAAGCACCTTTTGTCTACAATCTTTATTATTATTATTTATATCATAGGAGGCAAACGAACAGTATCTTACCTGATGTAAGTGATCACCATCGCCAGGAGAGTCGCAAGTGTGCGCTGCCAGAATGTGTTGGGGAGGGGAGGTGGGTCTCCGGCGCTCTCACTGACCAAACGAAACAAATAATATGGTCGAATTTCGATCACTAGATGACTACTATTGGTTAATGTTTAATGGGTTGATTAAAACCTAGGACGCCAACATACCTATATTTATAAAAAAAATTGTAAGCAGTCCTGGTAAATGGGAATCTTCAAAATGATTGTGTACATCCTCTCAATGATTAATATATAAGTATACATACATTGATTGATTGATTCGCTTTTTGTTGCAGTTAGACGTAGTAGTGTTCAATCAATTCCAGGCGGAAGCGCAAAAATAGCGTCCACTACAACATCATCGCTATAGATGTTTGGAATGCTCTACCGATTTCTATAAGATGGGCGCCGACGATGGGCATTTTTAGAAACTCTGTCAAAAAACACTATTTATCTATTTAAAATTCGCTTATGTGTATATATTTACCAATCTATACATCTATATATATATTACAGTTACGTGCCACTATCTTAGGTGGTATTACCTAGTATTTATTCCTGTATACCCTGAATACCCCTGGTTCTACTCCATTGAAAAATCCATCCAAAGGTTGCCTGGAAGAAATTGCTAATAGCAATAAGGCCACCCATTGTACCGTTAATAAAACGTGAAATGTTTTTTGAAATTTATATATGTATGTAATTGGGGTACAATAAAGTTTAAATAAATAAATAAAAAAATCGTAAACTCGGTTCAGTGGTTTTTGAATTATGAGTAGAGACAACCAAAAAGACTTTATCTTTTAAAATGCACAAGAATGGTATATTATTCTTGTAATACATTTTTTTATCACATGAGAAAATGTCTTACTGATAAAACAACTTTCATACTCAACGATAATCAGAAACAACATGGAAAGTTTCTCATACAGCTGAATACTTTTATACATCTTACGAGTACTTCCACTGAAACCGAACTTTCCCATTCGATAACGAATTCGTGACGTCAATATCTAATTAGCATAAAAACAAAATCAACGTTTCCATGAAGAAAATGGGAAGTAATTATTTCGCGAGCAAGTCTTTCGGTTCAAGTTGTGATAATGCCTAAGAAGAAGTGGTTCAATTAATAGCGTCCCATGTTCGACAGTGTCCCGTTCGTGACCCAATTAAGTTGGGCTCGTTTCTTATATTGTTCCAAGTTGAAAGTGACTTTATGATCGCGTCTAGTCCATTACGAGATGATTTTCAGATTTACGTTAATGCGTTCAGTTATTTCTATAACTGTTAGGTTTTGTATTACAACTTTTATTCCAGAGTAATACGAGATCTAAACTAATATATATATAACTAATATGACATGGTGGTAGAGCCACGCTGAAACTATTACTGGTTTCAGCATGAATGGGTCGGCTCGCTCGGGGTAGTACCACCCTCTCATAGAAAACCGACGTGAAGTAACAGTGCTTGCATTGTTGCGTTTCGTTCGGTCAGTGAGAGCGCCGGAGACCCATCTCCCCTCCCCTCTCCTCTCCTTTTCCCTCCCCTAACCCTTCCCTCCGAAAGATGGCAACGCACTTACGACTCCTCTGGGGTTGTTAGTGTGCATGGATGGTGGTGATCACTTAACAGCAGGTGACCCACCTGTTCGTTGACATAAAAAAAATAAATATTATAAAGCAGAAGAGTTTGTTTGCTTGTACGTGCTAATTACAGGAACTGCTGGTCTGATTTGAAAAATTCCTTTAGTGTTCGATAGCTCGTTTGTTGAGGATGGCTATAGGCTATATCATCACGCTAAGACTAATATAAAGACTGTTTCAAAATCGAGTTTAAGATACATATTATTTAAAAATATTTTCACTTTCTATGTAAACAAAGTCGCGAGTTAAAGTTTTTTTTTATCATAGCAGCCAATAGGACAGGTGGGTCACCTGATGTTAAGAGATTACCACCGTCCATAGAAATTTGCAACTCCAGGGGAGTCGCAAGTGCGTTGCCAGCCTGTCTTAGGGGAGTAAGGGAAGGGAGAAGGGGAGGGGAGGTGGTCCTTCCGCGCTCTCACTGACCGAACGAAACGCAACAATGCGAGCAGTGTTAGTTCACGTGGGATTTCTGTGGGTCGGGTGGTACTACCCCGGGCGAGCCAACCCATTCATGCTGAAACCAATAATAGCTTCAGCGTGGCTCTACCACCTTCAAGTAATATAGACTTGTTACTAAAGTGATATATTTTAAACATGGTAGACGAATGACCAAATTTTGTAGATGATCTTAACATAGGCAAATTTTCATATTATAAATCGCTGCAGATGTCATGGATCAGATATTTTTTGTGTTTTTATTAGTGTAATTATTGTGAGAGAGGAATTTGAAATGTCTATTTGCTTAATTTAATAATTTTGATCATTAAAAATGTTTCAAATTTTTTTAAAAAAATTTTTTTATGTCATCTATGGGTAACAAACATGTGGGCCACCTGATGTTAAGTGATCACCACCGTCCATGGACACTAACAACACTAGAGGAGTCGCAAGTGCGCTGCCATCCTTTGTTAGGAAGGGAGAGGGAGAGGGAGAGGGAGAGGAGAGAGGAGAGGGGAGGTGGGCCTCCGGCGCTTGTTACTTCACGTCGGTTTATTTTTTTGTAATATGTTACGACATAATGTGCAACCATCACTGAATTTTTTATATTTGATATCTCGTCTGTTACTTTTCTTAATAATATTTCATAGTTCCATTTTTAGACACTTACTTCTTATCTAAAAATAAAAAATAATCACGAGGCCTTAGCTTAATATAAATTTATTGATTATTTAAGAAACTACAATTTTTATACACACTGTAAAAGACTAAAACAAATTTAGTAAGCAAAATATATTCTTGCTTTTTTATGTCTTTTCTTCTGTACATAAAATATATTATTATGATAATAAATAAAGGAAAAAACAGTCACGTGTATTAGTTAGTAATTTATAAATTAGGTAGGAAGCAGAAAAAAAGCAACAAATAATTTTATATTTCGACAATCCGTTACAATGCGTGGGCCTTTAATGTGTTTTGAGGCGGTAAAGATTATGTATTATATTTATAAAATTTACGTTACATTTGACCTTTTACATTTTACTTCACATATTTTCCCTGCGTAGCTACCGATGGTATCACACATGTTACGTTGTTTTCCGGTGACAGGCGGGTTTATGGTACAAATCTCGGCGGTTTTCCTCATCTTAGGCGTTGTATTACACGAACTAAGCGATACGATTAAAAATAAAAGAGATTTAATAAGCTATTAATCTTTGTAGAAATAATATCGCTTAGACCATAATCTAACACATTTCGTTTTAATTGTGTTATAGTACTCTGCACTAGTTGTAGTATTTACGAAAATTGACAGTTTTATTTTTATTCCCATTTTTATAATTTACGGTATCACGTTGCATGAATGTTTCGTGATACAGGTTATTATTTATCTTTCTTAATTCTTATATCTCTTATTCCGTATTGATATATCTACATTTTTAAATATTATAACAGTAACGAATAATAATAGTAAATGCTTATTTTTCTGAATAAAAATATGCAATAGTAATATAGACTGTAACTAATATATTTGAAACATGGTACAGAAATGACTTATTTCTGTTTAACATATACTGTCCGTAGGTATAATTGGAAACGCTGTGAGATTCAGTTTTTTTTCTGTGTGTATCTATTTATGAAATCACTGCGAGGAAGGCAGTTGGTGTACGAATTATCTACTTGTTTTACTTTATAATTGATCGTTACAAATGTGTCGCAAATAATAATTTTATAATATGTTACAGTAAAGTTTAAAACCGTAACTGGGTTTTGTATATGGCATTCTTACACACTTTTTTTAACATTATTTCACTGATTTGGTATTAAGAGAATGGGTAAACTTTCTTTCGATGGATGATTTTATTTTGATGTAATGTCTATGTTCTATAGGTCATTGAAAAAATAACTTAAAATTACTGTCTTATTTACAATTATAACGTTAAATGTGTTTTTAATTAACATATAAAATTAATTTTATAAGCAGTCACGCTTGACTTAGTTTGTGTTAATTAAAATATAAAACCTGGTGACAATGAAGTAACTCTTATGTAACTATATTTGTCTGATGTTGACAATTTATAATTACATCTGGAATATCATATATAGACATATTCTTATAATTTATTTTATATGTTTACTGTTACTATTTACTTTTATATATGATTTGATTTATATACAGCATTTTGTGTTACGAGGTATCCGTATAGTATTGCGGATTAACGCTTAGCTTTGTTCATATGGGACATTTTTTTAGACGGAACGTTCGTCTGGGCGGAGGGAAGCGATCTGACAACGGGGAATATTTATTAGGCCCTATGTTTCAGAGTGTTCAGGAAATCTGAAAAGAAACGTTCGCTATAAGGGGTTTTTAGTTTTACTCTCGTAAATAGAGGCTTAAATATTTTAGTGCAGTGAATACATAGGTATTTACTTTTGAATTTAAGCATTATCGTATAAAATAAGCAAATCATTTGACAACATACAAGCTTCACTTGGATTAGAATTAAATAGGTAAGCACTAAATTGTGACCTCGTATAAAAAAAATGCACATTGTTTTGGAAACAATGAGATGTAATTCTTAAATAAAGATGTTTTTTGTTATCAAATAAATAAATATATATGTGTATATATTATTAAGTCGTAGTGGTCTAGTGCTTTGACCAGTGGAATTAGATTTCGATGTCCGCAGATTCGAACCCCGGCATGTCACAACGAATTTTTCAGAATTCGCGTACATTTACTAATTTAAATCGGTAACACTATCGGCTGACGGTGAAGGAAAACAACGGGAAGAAACCTCAACCTGAGAAATATTCTTGTAGTACTACTATATTTGAGAAAATAAAGAACTGTGGATTTATCAGAGTTTGAAATCACCAATACGTCGTGGGCTGGCGTGGTGATTACGCCCATACCTTCTGTTTAGGCTAAAATAGTTAAGAAGCATTGCAATGCACAGCGGTATTATCCGTCCTTCTTTAAATCCATCAAGTGTCATATTTCCTCCCCCCATCCCCTCACTGGTGCTTAAGTCAGTCCGTATACATAATGACTACGGCGCACATCTCTGTGATCGAATATTAATAATAAAATACATTATAAACATTCATTAATATGATTAGAGAGTAGAAGTGAAAGGTGCGAACCGAAGTGTTAGTGATACAAGAGGAGGCCTCCTACGACCGTGATAACAGCCGAAAGGTGAGTCCTATTTTTCCCCATATCTTTCCGATCGTTGTGCATTCTTAGCGATCACCAGAAAAGCATTACGACGAATTATCAAACCATTTTGATCACAATTACCACCAGCGTTTACACCTTCTTTCGGGTAGAGGCCTATGACCCTGCAGTGGGTCTCTTACAGGCTGATAACGATGGTGATGATATGTGTATATTTATTTCAGAAATGAGTTAGTCATCAAAAATATATACAGATGCGCCTGAGTAAGTATAAAATACTAGCTTTTGTCGGAAGCTTTGCTAGCATTAATGAAGATAATAATACATTTTTCTATACCTCGGAAACAGTGCTATTATTCTAGATGAAAGATAACTTGTGTTCTTTTATATATCTTTCAGAAACGTGTATGTAAAAAATCTGACAAGCGGTTGAATAGTGAATGCGTAAACGCGTAACAAACTTAACGTACTTATAAACTTACATTAGTATTTGTAATATTAGGATATTAGTTAGGAATAAAATTATTTTAATTTTGTTTTAGATAATCCTTATTCTAAATAATTTAATGTACTTTTTACATAGATAGTGGAATGACGTGACGTGAATTTAATGGTGGTAGAGCTACGTTGAAGCTATTATTGGGTTCAGCATTCATTCAGTCTCGACCGGCGTAGTAACACCCTCTCACAGAAAACCGGCGTGAAGTAACAGTGCTTGCATTGTTGTGTTTCGTTCGGTCAGTGAAAGCACCGGAAGCCTACCTTCCCTCACCTTCCCTCTTCTCTTAGTCCCTCTCTCCCCCAAGACAGGCTGGCAACGCACTTGGTGTTTTAGTCCGTTTTCTCTTATGATGTAAAAAAAATGAATTAATCTTCTTCGGTATGTATAAAAACAACAATAAGTTATGTATACTTATATTTACTTAAGACCACTAAAAAATCCTCATAATCCAATGAACAAAAAATTAAAGTTAAATAACCTACTTAGACTTATATAAATTACTTTTGACTTTATACTCGCCAGTATTAATGGCTTCTGTAGCTATTGTTTTAAAAATTGTTAAAATTGTGTACACAAACTTAGAGTTAACATGTGGGTCACGTAAGTGTATTGGAGTTCATCAAGTAGTTTGGGTGTTTGGATCCCCAAATGGAGTAGATATTTCACTTAAAGTACGCTAGCTAGAATAGTACATTGAAATTTATGAGTGACCCAGAGCGGACAACGTATGGAACTGGGTTACTCTTGAGTACGAGTTTTAGTTTAAGATATCAAATTCATTGCATACATATTAGCGGCGTCACTTAAAAATCTTTTAATGTAATAATAAGATAAATGTGTAAAACTGCCGGTGAGTTGTGGATCATTTGGTGATCATCGCTTTCTTTGGATTGCATTGTACTTACCATCAAGTACACTAACGTTACTGTATCGTGCTACAATCAATAAAATAAACTATTCTCACAGTTATATTTTTGTATTTACAATTTAATTGGTTATATTAATCATTTTTCACTGTTCTCAGTTCACAGAACTATTACACACAGAACTAAGTGTTAAAGAAGACGTCATCTATAAAGTTGTATAACTTGACTTTTTTTTTATTTATTTTTTATTGTAGCTCGGCAAAGAGACTGTACCGTGCCTGATGGTAAGCACAGTACAATCCAAAAACAATGGCGACCACCGAGAGACATACTATCCATCGCCGGTCGCCGCTGTCATGCCGGCCTGCGTAAGGATCTCTTCACGTTGCGCTTAAAGGACCCCATGTCATAGGAAAGAGGAAAAGAATTACTTTTTAAAGAATTATTATAGAAGAAATTATAGTCTACTAGTTATTGTTCGCGGTTTCGTTCACTATAATTTAAATTTTATGTCTCTCGGGAACACTACTTTTTTTGTGTACTAAACGTACCGTATATTCTAATTCTTTTCTGTACTTCGTGCAACGTGTATGGCAAATTCATGACGTTCGGTTTATTAGCTAAGGTGCGAAAGCGTAACAAACAAATTAAATTTGGTACTTATAATATTAGTTAGAATTAGAATAGGATAGTTACGATAATTTCTTTAAAGTGTTGTCGTTATTTTCTTGGGATATTATATATCCGTTTGTATTATATTTGCTGTACGATTTTGACAAAAACATTCTTTCTGTTCTTAACGCTAGTCTTAATTACTTACGTACTATTTATTACATAGGTACTGGTCCAATCATTAATAACTACGTTTGCTCTGTCTATATAATCTCGTTATCGCCTAGATCCGTAGTCGATAAATTGCGGCCCACGGGTCACAACTGGCCCGTGTCCGATATTTGTGTGACCCGGGACATAGCAAACAATTTTAGTAGACAATTACAATAAACACTAATTTCGTATATGTAGTTAACTATGTGGAAGCACCTGGAGCGGGAAGACCAAGTAGAGTCAGTGATTAGGAATATGTTTGTGTATGTAAAAATGAAAAGTATTTATCTTTTAATTCACGTCCACTTCCATAATGCTTTAATAATATCAAATGGTGTCGTTGACCCCTACCAATAATTTCTGGGAGGAATTTCTCTAAGATAGACTCTGTTTTAGCCTTGAACCAACCGCAAATGAAATGTTAGGTTACTATGAAATCACTTAATAGTTAGTCAATTGAGATGACCCATAAATGACTTCATAGCTTGTTATTGCTATACAAAAACCATATAGCAGTCGCCTTTTGATACCCAAGTACGCCATCCAAGAATTTATAAACACATTTATACATCACATGGTTATACGTTGCTCTTGATCGGAAAAGATCAATGGCCTAGATGATGTGTCTGGTACACTACTTACATGATTTTCTTTAGAAGTTATATATTTAGGCTTTTAACAAAGGACAAATATGTAATGAAAGCACTTTAGTCTCTAGCGGTTTCCTATATTGGCTTGAGTATACTTATTATATAATACGATTTCCAACGTCCAGCCCACACGAGAAATATAATAATTACAAACGCCGTATATAGCGGTATTAAAAGGAAACCGCTGAAACTCCAATTTCCCAGTTCTTACGTTAAGACGATACGATTTAGCGAGCTTGTTACATTCTATTATTTTAAAGCTCTTTTCTTTTATAAGCGTCCAGCGTAAAACCTTTTTAGTATACAAAAACTATATAGCAGTCTTTTCATACCCAAGTACGCCATACAAGAATTTATACACACATTTATACATCACATGGTTATACGTTGCTCTTGAGCCGAAAAGATCAATGGCCTAGATGATGTGCTGGTACACTTCTTACATGATTTTCTTAAGTTATATATTTAGGCAATTAACAAAGGACAAATACGTAATGAAAGCACTTTAGTCTCTAGCGGTTTCCTATATTGGCTTGAGTATACATATTATATAACTACGATTTCCAACGTCCAGCCCACACGAGAAATATAATAATTACAAACGCCGTATATAGCGGTATTAAAAGGAAACCGCTGAAACTCCAATTTCCCAGTTCTTACGTTAAGACGATACGATTTAGCGAGCTTGTTACATTCTATTATTTTAAAGCTCTTTTCTTTTATAAGCGTCCAGCGTAAAACCTTTTTAGCTATGTTCAGAGGAGGCATAAATATTTTGTTTCGGAACATGGGGAATAAAGGTTGCCTCATTGTGTAGTGAATGGCCCACCGGTATTGTTGTTTTGATAGAAAATGCCATAACGCTTAGGGTCAATGTTTATGACGGTTTGATTCGAATTCTTAGACTAAAATTTAGGTTAAAATACATAGATGAATGAAACATTAACGGGTGCAGGAGAAATTGTTCTACGTTAATTGAGAATGTTCTGCGTAATTTTTATTATTATAAGCCTTGTTTACCCAGTCTACCCTACGCTGTATATATATATATATATATATATATATATATAAGCTGTGGGCGAGCTCTAGACAACGCGGTGTCTCCTTTTTATGATTTCAATGCAATGTTTATATTTTTCAAAAGCTTTACCACTTTTTAAAAAATAATCTATTATTGTTTTATGTAAAGTAGCTACTGATTATTAATTTGCTATAATGTTATAATTAAGTATAAGATAAAGAAGTGACACAGTCGTCTATAATGGTAACTTACTAAACCTAGAAAAAAATGGCTTTTGAGTTGCCAGAACACACCTATACTTGGCAACAGATTTAAAGGCGGCCACATACATACGGAATTCCTATTCGAAATATCGAATCGGGATTTCAAACGCAATAAATCCATACAAATCTACGGACCTACCACAAACATATAGTGCTTTTCCGTTCGTAGTTATGTCCGATTCGGAATTCCGTATGGTAGCCTGTGCGTACGGAATCTCGCAAGGAAAAAAAAAACTTTCGAATGCACCTCTTTCATAGATTTTGTACGAGTCGCATCACAAATTCGTTAATTAGGCACGGAATGCCAGTCAGTCAGTTTTTGAGATTGCCTCCTAATTTGGCCTTTATATAATAACTAGCCGACCCCGT